>JAJHZJ010001086.1:0-160758 GCA_023548195.1 Bettongia penicillata ogilbyi
TTACCTTTTGATTCTAGGATATCAGGATAGATTTTCCTTAAAATTTCTTGAAATGTGTCTAGGTTTTTTTTTATGTCTTTTAAAATGACCTCTCATTTATCTACTTTTCAGGCCAGTTGTTTTCCAAGGAAATTTTATACATTTGCATTCATTTGGCTTTATTCTGTTTCTTGATGTCTCATGGAGCCCTTATCTTCTATTTGCCAAATTCTATTTTTTTTTGAGGCAATTAGGATTTAGTGAATAATCCATGGGCACAGAGATAGTAAGCATCTCAGCTGAATTTGAATTCAGGTCTTCCAGAACCAAAGACAAGTAAGTATTCTATCCACTGTACCATGTAGCTGCTCCTTAATTCTAATTTTTAACGAATTATTTTCTTCAGTGAGGTTTTAAGGCTCTTTTTCATTTGGGCAATTCTGCTTCTTAATTTTTTTTTCGTCCTCCTAGTTTTGTACCTCTTTTACCATTTGGTCAATTAAGTTTTTAAAGCTATTTCTCACCCACCCAACCCCGTATTTTCTGCTCATCTTTTAATAAAATGTTTGCCTTTTCATAATTGTCTTCCATCGCTCTCACTTCTTTCCTCATTTTTCCTCTACCGTTCTTACTTAATTTTTAACTATTTTTCTTTTGCTCTTTCTTTAGCTCGCTCAGAAATTATTTTTGAGCTTTTGTCTAATCTGTATTTTTTCTTTGAGGCTTTGCTTCCAATTCTTTTATGTCACTGGTTTATGAGTTTGCTCTTGATCTTACCATTGCCAAAGTAGCTTTTTATTGTCAGGGTCTTTATTTGTTTTTGCTCATTTTTCCATCTTTTTTTCTTGACTTTGAACGCTTTTTATTAAAGTTGGGAAGTAGGAGAACGGTCCCTAGCTCATATTTTTTCAATCTGCTGTTTTCACAGATGATTTTTAGAGTCTCTATATTTAGGTTTCCAAGGTGAAGGGATGCACAAAGTTACAGTCAATGCTACAACCTTCAAAGCCAACATCCGGCAACACCACTATATTTCTGCATGCTACCCACACCAATGTCATATACCTTTTTTCATACCTCTTAAGTAAGCTGTCCTGTTGTGGAAAAATATCTCACCCTGTGCTTTTGTTAGCTATGCTACTCCAAAATTTTATTTGAGGGCTTATTTTGAAGTGTTTTGGTGTGGAATGTTAGGCGAGTTCAACAGTAATGCTCCTTTTCCTCCATCATCTTGGGTCCAGCCTCCCAGCTTCACTTTTGATAACTATTCCTTAAAGGGAGGGAGGGTCCCAAGCACTCTGTGTGCATGTGTGTGTGTGTGTGTGTGTCTTTCTCTCTTTCTCTCTCACACACACACAATATCCAGATGTGTGCATTCACAAATGCATGTGTATGAAGATACATTTGGTTATATCTACACATACACACATACATATGTGTATGCACACATGTACGTGTATACATATCTCCAGGATTGACCCACTTCTGACCAAATGCAGATTTCATAACGGACAAATCCATTTATCCAATTAACAAACTGAAAATTAGAGAAAAAATATGTTGAATATATGGCAAGCAATATATAGAGCAGATGATTCCTCCCATTCGGATTAAAATAATTCAGCTCAATCAAGAAATAGAGTCTGAGATCTCATCTAAAGAGAAATTCCTGAAGTCTGTAATGTGTCAAAGTGCAGATAAGGACATGAAAGAGATTGCCAACTCTTTCACAATATCAGCTTCTTCCCAATCTTTTTTCTCCTTTCATCAACCTGAAAAAAGTTTAGTGTCACATGTTCTCTCAAGAAATTGGAAGTTTAAGGATTACAAATTTCTCTTCTCTCCCAGTTTCACCAATTCTGCCCAACTTTTGACATTGAGCAACCCAACCAATGAGCTATTTTGCACCAAGGGTTACAATAAATATACTATTTCTATGTTGTATTAGTTTAATAACTGCAAAAAATGTTACTAATTAAACCTAATTACATTAATTTCCTCTCATTCCTCAAGTTTTTCTTTTTTTTTTTTTTTCTTTTTTTTTTTTTTTATTTTTTTTTTTATTTTTTTATTTTTTTAATGTTTTACAATCATTTCCTTAAAGTTAAGATTTTATTCCCCCCTACCCTTCCCCCAATACCCCCCTCCCTCCCCATGACAGCATACAATTCTGTTTAGGTTCTACATATACTTTCCTATTGAGCACATTTTCGCTATATTCATGCTATGTAATCGAACTAAAATAAATGGAAGAAATCATATAACAAATCAACATATAATACACTGAACCCCACCCACATACAAACATGATCTGCTACATTCTGCAAGTGACTTCCACATTTCTTTCTCTGAGTGTGGAAGGCATTTTGCCTTAGAAGACCGACATTAGGATTTTTTTTTTTTTTTTCTCAGTAAGTTCTTGTATTATTACAAAGTTCCAAGTCTACCAGAAAAAACTCTCGCACACTGTGGTCGTTGCTGTGCACAAAGTTCTCCTGGTTCTGCTCCTTTCGCTCAGCATCAGATCATATAAGTCCTTCCAGGCCTCCCTGAAGTCTTCTTGTTCATCATTTCTTATGGCACAATAGTACTCCATTACATTCATATACCATAATTTATTCAGCCATTCCCCAATTGATGGGCATCCCCTTGACTTCCAGTTTTTGGCCACTACAAAGAGTGCTGCTATAAATATTTTTGTACACGTGGGACCCTTTCCCGTTTTTATAATCTCTTGGGGATACAATCCTAGTAGCGATATTTCTGGGTCAAAGGGTATGCACATTTTTGTAGCCCTTTGGGCATAGTTCCAAACCGTTCTCCAGAAGGGTTGGATGATCTCACAGTTCCACCAACAATGAATTAGTGTTCCAACTCTCCCACATCCTCTCCAGCATTTATCATTTTCTTGTTCTGTCATGTTTGCCAATCTTACAGGTGTGATGTGGTACCTCAGAGTTGTTTTGATTTGCATCTCTCTAATCAATAGTGATTTAGAGCACTTTTTCATATGATTATAGATATTTTTGATTTCTTCCCCTGAAAATTGCTTGTTCATATCCTTTGACCATTTATCAATTGGGGAATGACTTGGATGTTTATATATTTGAGTCAGTTCTCTATATATTCTAGAAATGAGGCCTTTATCCCCGAGCTTAGCTGTAAAAATTTTTTCCCAATTTACTACATCCCTCCGAATTTTGGTTGCATTGGGTTTGGTTGTACAAAAACTTTTCAGTTTAAAGTAATCAAAATTATCCATCTTGCATTTCAAAATGCTTTCTATCGTTTCTTTAGAAAAAAATTCTTCCCCTCTCCATAAATCTGATAAATACACTATACCTTGCTTCTCCAGTTTATTCATGGTATCAATCTTTATACCTAGGTCATGTACCCATTTGGACTTTATTCTTGTGTACGGTGTCAGGCATGGGTCTATGCCTAATTTCCGCCACACAGTTAACCAGTTTTCCCAGCAATTTTTGTCGAACAGTGAGTTCTTATCCCAGAAGCTGGGATCTTTGGGTTTGTCAAACAGGAGGTTGCTATATTCCTTGCCAACTGTGTCTTGAGTGCCAAGCCTATTCCATTTGTCTACCCCTCTGTTTCTTAGCCAATACCAAGTGGTTTTGATAATTGCTGCTTTATAATACAATTTGAGGTCTGGTAGCGCTAGGCCACCTTCCCAAGCATTTCTTTTCATTAGTCCCTTTGATATTCTGGACCTTTTGTTTTTCCAAATGAATTTTGATATTATTTTATCCAGCTCTAGAAAATAATTATCTGATAGTTTAATTGGTATGGCACTAAATAAATAGATTAATTTAGGTAGAATTGTCATTTTTATTATATTAGCTCGGCCTACCCATGAACAACTGATGTTTTTCCACTTACTTAGATCTGACTTTATTTGTGCAAAAAGTGTCTTGTAATTGTGTTCATATAATCCCTGGGTTTGTTTTGGCAGGTAAACTCCTAAGTATTTTATAGTGTCTACTCTAGCTTTAAATGGGATTTCTCTTTCTATCTCTTGGAGTTGGACTTTGTTGCTAATATATAGGAATGCAGAAGATTTGTGTGGGTTTATTTTGTAACCTGCAACTTTGCCAAAGTTGTTTATTATTTCAAGTAGCTTTTTACTTGAATCTCTGGGATTCTCTAAATATATCATCATATCATCTGCAAAGAGTGATAACTTAGTTTCTTCTTTGGCTATTTTTATTCCTTCAATTTCTTTATCTTGTCTAATTGCTACCGCTAACATTTCTAGTACCATATTGAATAATAATGGTGATAATGGGCATCCTTGTTTCACCCCTGACCTTATTGGAAATGCCTCTAGCTTATCTCCATTGCATATAATGCTTGCTGAAGGTTTTAGGTAGATACTGCTTATTATTTTATGGAAAGTTCCCTTTATTCCTATGTTCTCCAGTGTTTTTAATAGGAATGGGTGTTGTATTTTGTCGAAAGCTTTTTCTGCATCAATTGAGATAATCATGTGGTTTTTGTTGGTTTTCTTGTTGATATGATTAATAATGCTAATAGTTTTCCTAATATTGAACCAGCCCTGCATTCCTGGTATGAAACCTACCTGATCATAATGTATTATTCTCTTGATAAGATGCTGTATTCGTTTTGCTAAAATCTTGTTGAAAATTTTTGCATCTATATTCATTAGAGAAATTGGTCTATAATTTTCTTTTTCTGTTTTATCTCTTCCTGGCTTGGGTATCAAAACCATATTTGTATCATAGAAAGAATTTGGGAGTACTCCTTCTTCCCCAATTTTCCCAAATAGTCTATATAGTATTGGAATTAACTGTTCTTTAAAGGTTTGATAGAATTCACTTGTGAATCCATCTGGTCCTGGAGATTTTTTCCTAGGGAGTTCATTGATGGCTTGTTCAATTTCTTTTTCTGAGATGGGGTTGTTTAAGTATTCTATTTCCTCTTCTGTTAATCTGGGCAATTTGTATTTTTTAAAATATTCATCCATCTCATTTAGATTATCGAATTTATGGGCATAAAGTTGGGCAAAATAATTTCTAATTATTGTTTTAATTTCCTCCTCATTGGAGGTGAGTTCACCCCTTTCATTTTTAATATTAGTAATATGATTTTCTTCTTTCTTTTTTTTAATCAAATTGACCAAAGGTTTATCAATTTTATTAGTTTTTTCATAAAACCAACTATTGGTTTTATTTATTAATTCAATAGTTTTCTTAATTTCAATTTTATTAATCTCTCCTTTGGTTTTCAGTATTTCTAATTTGGTATTTTCTTGGGGATTTTCAATTTGTTCTTTTTCTAGCTTTTTCAGCTGCATACCCAAGTCATTGATCTCCTCTTTCTCTATTTTATTTATATAGGCATTCAAGGATATAAAACTTCCCCTAAGAACTGCTTTTGCAGTATCCCATAAGATTTGGTAGGTTGTCTCATTATTGTCATTCTCTTGAATGAAGTTGTTAATTGTTTCTATGATTTCTTCTTTAACCCATTCCTTCTTTAGGATTAAATTATTTAGTTTCCAACTGATTTTTGCTTTATCTTTCCATGGCCTTTTATTACATATAATTTTTATTGCATTATGATCTGAGAAGGATGCACTGATTATCTCTGCCTTTCTGCACTGGATTTTGAGATTTTTATGTCCTAGTACATGGTCAATTTTTGTAAATGTTCCATGTACTGCTGAGAAAAAGGTATATTCCTTTCTGTTCCCATTCAATTTTCTCCAAAGATCTATCATATCTACCTTATCTAGAGTTCTATTTACCTCCTTAACCTCTTTCTTGTTTATTTTGAGGTTAGATTTATCAAGTTCAGAAAGAGGGAGGTTGAGGTCCCCCACTAGTATAGTTTTGCTGTCAATTTCTTCCTTCAACTCCCTCAATCTCTCCTCTAAGAATCTGGATGCTATACCACTTGGAGCATACATGTTTAGTAATGATATTGCTTCATTGTCTATGGTGCCTTTTAGCAGGATATAGTTTCCATCCTTATCCTTTTGATTAGATCTACTTCTGCTTTTGCTTTGTCTGAGATTAGGATTGCTACTCCTGCCTTTCTTACATCAGCTGAAGCACAATATATTCTGCTCCATCCTTTAACCTTTATCCTATGTGTATCCCCCCGTTTCAAATGTGTTTCTTGTAAGCAGCATATTGTTGGATTATGGCTTTTAATCCATTCTGCTATCCGTCTCCGTTTTATGGGAGAATTCATTCCATTCACATTCACAGTTATGATTACAATCTGTGTATTTCCCTCCATCTTCTTTCCCACCATTTGTGCTTTTAGCTCTGCTGTCTCCCTTCCCCTCCTCACTAGTATTTACTTTTCACCACCTCCTCTTGCCGCCTTCCCCTCTTTCTTTTAGCCCCCCTCCCTTTTACTCCCCTTTACTCTTATTGCTTCTTCCCTCCCTTTTGCCTCCCTCCCCTTTCTTCCCTCTTCCCCTCCCACTGCTTATAGAGCTAGTTAGGATTTTCTACTTAAGTTTATTGATCCGTCCTTTAAACAAATCCGATGAGAGTACCTCTCACACAATGCTCATCTCCCTCCCCTCTTTCCCTCTACTATGATTTTGTACTTCTTCTTGTGATATAATTTGCCATTTCCTGCTTCCTCCTTTTCACACCTCCTATTACACTCCCTTCTCATACTTAAATCACATTTTTTATCATGATATCATTTACTTTATATCCGTTCCCCCTATGCTTATCCCTTTTATATTTCTTAATAGACGCACAGTTCTTGAGATAAACAGATATCATCTTCCCTTATAGGGGGGTGAACAACTTGCCCTCATTGAGTAGCAAGTTGTTCCCCCCACCCCCGCTGTTTACCTTTTTATGATTCTCTTGCGACCTGCATTTGAAGATTGAATTGTCTATTAAGTTCTGGTGTTTTGGTCAGGAAACTCTGGAAATCCCTTACTTCGTTGAATGACTTTCTCCTTGCCTGAAATGTTATGCTGAACTTTGCTGGGTAGTTGATCCTTGGTTGCAGTCCCAGCTCTTTTGCCTTACGGAATATTGGGTTCCAATTCTTTCGATCTTTTACTGTAGAAGCTGCAAGGTCCTGTGTAATCCTGATTGTATCCCCTTGATATTTAAATTGTTTCTTTCTGGCTGCTTGTAATATTTTCTCCTTCACTTGATAGCTCTGGAATTTGGCAACTATATTTCTTGGGGTTTTGAGTTTGGGGTCCCTTTCAGGAGGGGAACGGTGGATTCTTTCGATGACTATTTGCCCTCTGAATCTAGTACTTCTGGGCAGTTTTCCTTGATGATTTCCTGGAAGATATTGTCCAGGCTCTTTTCTCCATCCTGGGTTTCTGGCAGGCCAATAATTCTTAAGTTTTCCCTTCTGGATCTATTTTCCAGGTCAGTTGTTTTTCCAATTAGATATTTTACATTTTCTTCTATCTTTTCATTCTTTAGATTTTGTTTGACTGATTCTTGCTGTCTCAATGAGTCGTTAGTTTCTACTTGCCCAATTCTAATCTTCATCACATTGTTTTCTTCTGTTAACTTTTGTATCTCTTTTTCCATCTGCCCAATTTTTCCTTTTAATAAGCTATTTTCTCCATTTAATTTTTGTACTTCCTTTTCCATTTGGCCTTTCAGGAATTTATTTTCTCCAGTTAATTTTTGAACTTCTTTTTCCATTTGTTCAATTTTCCTTTTCAGGGAAATGTTCTCATCAGTGAATTCTTTCTTAATAATTTTAAAATCATTGGCCAGTTTATCTTCTATTTCCTTCTTCAGCTGTTCCAGGAGAGCTGCTTGTACTTGCGAGTAGTTCATAGTCCCTTCTGAAGTTTCAGATGGAAGTACAGTCTCAGCTGTGACCTCTTTGGGGCTTGTGTCTTGGTCCTTATCCCCATAGAAAGATTCTATGGTTCTTTCGGCCCTCTTCTTTTTCCTATTCATGATTTTGATTGAGTGTTGTGGCTTCTGGTTCTTTCAGTCAGAAGCTGGAGAACTTTTTGCTGAGCTGGTGTGTGAAAAAGCTAAAAGCAGGTATTTGTTTGGTGTTTCCCTGATCAGCCCTGGGTTTAGCTTGTTAAGTGTGGGGGAGGGGTGCTCTGGTCCCAGGAGATTTCCTTAGCTTAATTGAGGCAAAGGCAAGCTCAGGGGCTGGTAATCCCAGCTGCCCTATTGTCTTTCTGATTCCCCTGGACAGCTGAGGCACGCCTAGATGCTAATGCGTGTTCCCAACCCTCCTGGGTCTCCTCTCCTGGTGGTGAGGCTTGCCTGGGTCCTAGTGCGAGTTTTCTCTGCCCTGGGTCCTCTGTCCTTCAGGTTTACCTCTGCCACCGTATGAGGAATCCCCCTTAGCTATTTTCCTCGTCTCAGGTGTTATGAGACTATTGGTCTCCTTCTTCTATTTCTACTGATCTGGGATTTTTCTGGGGAGATATTTTATGGTTCTTTCACGGTCATCAAGGGGGAAGGAGAGAGCTTTAGCTGATTACACCGCCATCCTGGCTCCCGGAAGTTCAAGTAAGTAACTCACCGGAGTTTGATCTTCGGGCTGAAGGTCCCAGGAGCTGCTGCGCTGATCTCCGGCGCTCCGAGGCTCTCACTGACTCGGTTGGGCTTGTCTCCCGCCCCGGTGCCGCTCCTCTGGTTCCGCCCGCCACTCAGGTTTCTCGGATCTCCTCCGCTCCGCTGCACTGGCCGTGCTGCGCTGGCCACGCTGCGCTGTGCGCTGTGGGCTCACCCCCGCGGATCAGATCCTTCCCGTGGACCTTCCAGCCCCACCTGAGCTCCGAATCTGTCACCGTCTGTCTCCCACTCGATTCCGCACCTCCAAAATTTGGTCAGATTCTCCTTTCAGAGGTACCTGGAGAAATTTGTCTCAGAGCTTAGGTGAGTAGCTGCTCTCACTCCTCCATCTTGGCTCCGCCCCCGAGTCTCCTCAAGTTTTTCAATCTGGATTCTGAATTCATTACACAATGAAACTGCTCTCTCCAAAATGATCAAAGATCTCTTAATTGACAAATTTCATAATCTCTTTTTTAAAATCCTCATACATTTTAAATTAAGTATTTATTTATTTATTTTTAGTGTTTTACAAGTATTTCCTTAAAGTTAAGATTTTATCCCCCCACCTTCCCCCACTACCCTCCTCTCTCCCCATGACAGCATGCAATTTTGTATAGGTTCTACATATACTTTCCTATTGAGCACATTTTCACTATAGTCATGCTATGTAGTTGCACTAAAATAAATGGAAGAAATCATATAACAAATCAAAACATAATATACTGAAACCCACCCACACACAAACAAGATCTACTATATTCTGCCAATGACTTCCATATTTCTTTCTCTGAGTGTGGAAGGCATTTTGCCTTAGAAGACCGACATTAGGATTTTTTTTCTCATTAAGTTCTTGTGTTATTACAAAGTTCCAAGTCTACCAGAAAAAACTCTCACACACTGTGGTTGTTGCTGTGCACAAGGTTATCCTGGTTCTGCTCCTTTCACTCAGCATCAGGTCATATAAGTCCTTCCAGGCCTCCCTGAAGTCTTCTTGTTCATCATTTCTTATGGCACAATAGTACTCCATTACATTCATATACCATAATTTATTCAGCCATTCCCCAATTGATGGGCATCCCCTTGACTTCCAGTTTTTGGCTACCACAAAGAATGCTGCTATAAATATTTTTGTACACGTGGGACCCTTTCCCATTTTTATAATCTCTTGGGGATACAGTCCTAGTAGCAATATTTCTGGGTCAAAGGATATGCACATTTTTGTAGCCCTTTGGGCATAGTTCCAAACCATTCTCCAGAAGGGTTGGATGATCTCACAGCTCCACCAACAATGAATTAGTGTTCCAACTCTCCCACATCCTCTCCAGCATTTATCATTTTCTTGTTCTGTCATGTTTGCCAATCTTATAGGTGTGATGTGGTACCTCAGAGTTGTTTTGATTTGCATCTCTCTAATCAATAGTGATTTAGAGCACTTTTTCATATGGTTATAGATATCTTTGATTTCTTCCCCTGAAAATTGCTTGTTCATATCCTTTGACCATTTATCAATTGGGGAATGACTTGTATGGTTATATGTTTGAGTCAGTTCTCTATATAGTCTAGAAATGAAGCCTTTATCCCCGAGCTTAGCCGTAAAATTTTTTTTCCGAATTTACTACATCCCTCCGAATTTTGGTTGCATTGGGTTTGATTGTGCAAAAACTTTTCAGTTTAAAGTAATCAAAATTATCCATCTTGCATTCCATAATGCTTTCTATCATTTCTTTAGAAAAAAATTCTTCCCCTCTCCATAAATCTGATAAATACACTATTCCTTGCTTCTCCAGTTTATTCATGGTATCAATCTTTATACCTAAATCATGTACTCATTTGGACTTTATTCTTGTGTATGGTGTCAGGCATGGGTCTATGCCTAATTTCCGCTACACAGTTAACCAGTTTTCCCAGCAATTTTTGTCTAACAGTGAGTTCTTATCCCAGAAGCTGGGATCTTTGGGTTTATCAAACAGGAGGTTGCTATATTCCTTGCCTACTGTGTCTTGAGTGCCAAGTCTATTCCATTTGTCTACCCCTCTGTTTCTTAGCCAATACCAAGTGGTTTTGATAATTGCTGCTTTATAGTACAATTTGAGGTCTGGTAGCGCTAGGCCACCTTCCCAAGCATTTCTTTTCATTAGTCCCTTTGATATTCTGGACCTTTTGTTTTTCCAAATGAATTTTGATATTATTTTATCCAGCTCTAGAAAATAATTATCTGATAGTTTAATTGGTATGGCACTAAATAAGTAGATTAATTTAGGTAGAATGGTCATTTTTATTATATTAGCTTGGCCTACCCATGAACAACTGATGTTTTTCCACTTACTTAAATCTGACTTTATTTGTGCAAAAAGTGTCTTGTAATTGTGTTCATATAATCCCTGGGTTTGTTTTGGTAGGTAAACTCCTAAGTATTTTAGAGTGTCTACTCTAACTTTAAATGGGATTTCTCTTTCTATCTCTTGCTGTTGGACTTTGTTGCTAATATATAGGAATGCAGAAGATTTGTGTGGGTTTACTTTGTAACCTACAACTTTGCCAAAGTTGATTATTTCAAGTAGTTTTTTACTTGAATCTCTGGGGTTCTCTAAGTATATCATCATATCATCTGCAAAGAGTGATAACTTAGTTTCTTCTTTGGCTATTTAGGAATAACTTCAATTTCTTTATCTTGTCTAATTGCTACCGCTAACATTTCTAGTACCATATTGAATAATAATGGTAATAATGGGCATCCTTGTTTCACCCCTGACCTTATTGGAAATGCCTCTAGCTTATCTCCATTGCATATAATGCTTGCTGAAGGTTTTAGGTAGATACTGCTTATCATTTTATGGAAAGTTCCCTTTATTCCTATGTTCTCCAGTGTTTTTAATAGGAATGGGTGTTGTATTTTGTTGAAAGCTTTTTCTGCATCTATTGAGATAATCATGTGGTTTTTGTTAGTTTTGTTGTTGATATGATCAATAATGCTAATAGTTTTTCTAATATTGAACCAGCCCTGCATTGCTGGTATGAAACCTACCTGGTCATAATGTATTTTCTCTTGATAAGATGCTGTATTCGTTTTGCTAAAATCTTGTTGAAAATTTTTGCATCTATATTCATTAGAGAAATTGGTCTATAATTTCCTTTTTCCATTTTGTCTCTTCCTGGTTTGGGTATCAAAACCATATTTGTATCATAGGAAGAATTTGGGAGGACTCCTTCTTCCCCAATTTTCCCAAATAGGCTATATAGTATTGGAATTAACTGTTCTTTAAAGGTTTGATAGAATTCACTTGTGAATCCATCTGGTCCTGGAGATTTTTTCCTAGGGAGTTCATTGATGGCTTGTTCAAATTCTTTTTCTGAGATGGGGTTGTTTAAGTATTCAGTTTCCTCTTCTGTTAATCTGGGCAATTTGTATTTTTTAAAATATTCATCCATCTCATTTAGATTATCGAATTTTTGGGCATAAAGTTGGGCAAAGTAATTTCTAATTATTGTTTTAATTTCAGCCTCATTGGAGGTGAGCTCACCCCTTTCATTTTTAATATTAGTAATATGATTTTCTTCTTTCTTTTTTTAATGAAATTGACCAAAGGTTTATCAATTTTATTAGTTTTTTCATAAAACCAACTATTGGTTTTATTTATTAATTCAATAGTTTTCTTATTTCCAATTTTATTAATCTCTCCTTTGGTTTTCAGTATTTCTAATTTGGTATTTTCTTGGGGATTTTCAATTTGTTCTTTTTCTAGCTTTTTCAGCTGCATACCCAAGTCATTGATCTCCTCTTTCTCTATTTTATTTATGTAGGCATTCAAAGATATAAAACTTCCCCTAAGAACTGCTTTTGCAGTATCCCATAAGATTTGGTAGGTTGTCTCATTATTGTCATTCTCTTGAATGAAGTTGTTGATTGTTTCTATGATTTCTTCTTTAACCCATTCCTTCTTTAGGATTAAATTATTTGGTTTCCAATTGATTTTTGCTTTATCTTTCCATGGCCTTTTATTACATATAATTTTTATTGCATTATGATCTGAGAAGGATGCACTGATTATCTCAGCCTTTCTGCACTGGGTTTTGAGATTTTTATGTCCTAGTACATGGTCAATTTTTGTAAATTTTCCATGTACTGCTGAGAAAAAGGTATATTCCTTTCTATTCCCATTCAATTTTCTCCAAAGATCTATCATATCTACCTTATCTAGAGTTTTACCTCCTTAACCTCTTTCTTGTTTATTTTGAGGTTAGATTTATCGAGTTCAGAAAGAGGGAAGTTGAGGTCCCCCACTAGTATAGTTTTGCTGTCAATTTCTTCCTTCAACTCCCTCAACCTCTCCTCTAAGAATCTGGATGCTATACCACTTGGAGCATACATGTTTAGTAATGATATTGCTTCATTGTCTATGGTGCCTTTTAGCAGGATATAGTTTCCATCCTTATCCCTTTTGATTAGATCTATTTCTGCTTTTGCTTTGTCTGAGATTAGGATTGCTACTCCTGCCTTTCTTACATCAGCTGAAGCATAATATATTCTGCTCCATCCTTTTACCTTTATCCTATGTGTATCCCCCCGTTTCAAATGTGTTTCTTGTAAGCAGCATATTGTTGGATTATGGCTTTTAATCCATTCTGCTATCCGTCTCCGTTTTATGGGAGAATTCATTCCATTCACATTCACAGTTATGATTACAATCTGTGTATTTCCCTCCATCTTCTTTCCCACCATTTGTGCTTTTAGCTCTGCTGTCTCCCTTCCCCTCCTCACTAGTATTCACTTTTCACCACCTCCTCTTGCCACCTTCCCCTCCTTCTTTTAGCTCCCCTCCCTTTAACTCCCCTTTACTCTTATTGCTTCTTCCCTCTCTTTTAGCCTTCCTCCCCTTTCTTCCCCCTTCCTCTCCTACTGCTTATAGAGGTAGTTAGGATTTTCTACTTAAGTTTATTGTTCCGTCCTTTAAACAAATCCGATGAGAGTACCTCTCACACAATGCTCATCTCCCTCCCCTTTCCCTCTACTATGATTTTGTACTTCTTCTTGTGATGTAATTTGCCATTTTCTGCTTCCTCCTTTTCACACCTCCTATTACAATCCCTTCTCATACTTAAATCATATTTTTTGTCATGATATCATTTACTTTATACCCGTTCCCCCTATGCTTATCCCTTTTATATTTCTTAATAGACGCACAGTTCTCAAGATTAACATATATCATCTTACCTTATAGGGAGGTAAACAATTTGCCCTAATTGAGTAGCAAGTTGTTCCCCCCCACTGTTTAACTTTTTATGATTCTCTTGAGATCTGCATTTGAATATCAAATTGTCTATTAAGTTCTGGCGTTTTGGTCAGGAAACTCTGGAAATCCCTTACTTCTTTGAATGACTTTCTCCTTGCCTGAAATGTTATGCTGAACTTTGCTGGGTAGTTGATCCTTGGTTGTAGTCCCAACTCCTTTGCCTTATGGAATATTGGGTTCCAATTCTTTCAATCTTTTAATGTAGAAGCTGCAAGGTCCTGTGTAATCCTGATTGTATCTCCTTGATATTTAAATTGTTTCTTTCTGGCTGCTTGTAATATTTTCTCCTTCACTTGATAGCTCTGGAATTTGGCAACTATATTTCTTGCGGTTTTGAGTTTGGGATCCCTTTCAGGAGGGGAACGGTGGATTCTTTTGATGACTATTTTGCCCTCTGAATCTAGTACTTCTGGGCAGTTTTCCTTGATGATTTCCTGGAAGATATTGTCCAGGCTCTTTTCTCCACCCTGGGTTTCTGGCAGGCCAATAATTCTTAAGTTTTCTCTTCTGGATCTATTTTCCAGGTCAGTTGTTTTTCCAATTAGATATCTTACATTTTCTTCTACCTTTTCATTCTTTAGATTTTGTTTGACTAATTCTTGCTACCTCATTGAGTCGTTAGTTTCTACTTGCCCAATTCTAATCCTCATCAAATTGTTTTTCTCCGTTAACTTTTGTATCTCCTTTTTCATCTGCCCAATTTTTCCTTTTAAGAAGCTATTTTCTCCAGTTAATTTTTGTACTTCCTTTTTCATTTGCCCTTTTAGGAAGTTATTTTCTCTATTTAATTTTTGTACTTCCTTTTCCATTTGGCCTTTCAGGAATTTTAGTTAATTTTTGAACTTCTTTTTCCATTTGTTCAATTTTCCTTTTCAAGGAGATGTTCTCATCAGTGAATTCTTTCTTAATAATTTTAAAATCATTGGCCAGTTTATCTTCTATTTCCTCCTTCAGCTGTTCCAGGAGAGCTGCTTGTACTTGCGAGTATTTCATAGTCCCTTCTGAAGTTTCAAATGGAAGTACAGTCTCAGCTGTGACCTCTTTGGGGTTTGTATTTTGGTCCTTATCCCCATAGAAAGATTCTATGGTTTTTTCTCTCCTCTGCTTTTTCCTGTTCATGATTTTGATTGAGTGTTGTGGCTCCTGGTTCTTTCAGTCAGAAGCTAGAGAACTTTTTGCTGAGCTGATGGTGTGAAAAAGCTAAAAGCAGGTTTTTGTTTGGTGTTTCCCTGATCAGCCCTGGGTTTAGCTTGTTAAGTGTGGGAAAGGAGTGGTCTGGTCACAGGAGATCTCCTCAGCTGAACTGAGGCAAAGGCAGGCTCAGGGACCGGTGATTCCAGCTGCCCTGTTGTCTTTGTGATTCCCCTGGACAGCTGAGGCACGCCTAGATGTTAATGCATGTTCCCACCCCTCCTGGGGCTCCTCTCCTGGCGCTGAGGCTTGCCTGGATCCTAGTGCGAGTTTGCCCTGCCCTGGGTCCTCTCTCCTTCCAGTTTGAGTTTGCCTCTGCCACCGTAGGAGGAATCCCACTTAGCTATTTTCCTCTTCTCAGGTAACTTGAGACTATTGGTCTCCTTCTATTTCTACTGATCTGGGATTTTTCTGGGGAGATATTTTATGGTTCTTTCATGGTCATGAAGCAGGGAGGAGAGAGCATTTACTGATCACTCTGCCATCCTGGCTCCCAGAAGCTCAAGTAGGTGACTTACCAAAGGTTGATCTTAGGGCTGAAGGTTTCAGGAGCTGCTACGCTGATATCTGGCGCACTGCGGCTCTCACTGACTCGGTTTGGCTTCTCTCCCACCCTGGGTGCCGCTCCTCTGGTTCCGCCCGCTGCTCAGGTTTGTCAGATCTCTTCTGCTCCACTGTGCTGGCTGTGCTGCCACGCTGCACTGTGCGCTGTGTGCTCACCCCCGCAGAACAGATCCTTCCCGTGGACCTTCCAGTCCAACCTGAGCTCCGAGTCCCTCACCATCTGTCTCCCACTCGATTCCGCACCTCCATAATTTGGTCAGATTCTCCTTTCAGAGGTACCTGGAGGAGTTTGTCTGAGAGCTTACATGAGTTGTTGCTCTCACTCCTCCATCTTGGCTCTGCCCCCTCAATCCTCATACATTTTGACCTCCCTGCTGCATTTGATGTTCTTCACCATCCTTTCCTCATCAGTGCTCTTTCTTTTGGTTTTCCTGCTTGACCACTCCTTTTAGGTCTCCTTTTCGTTATTCATATCATGCCTCCTTACTGTGGGTCTTTCTTAAGATTCTGTCCTGGGACTTCTTTCCCTACATTTTCTCTTTTGGTAACCATTCAACTCCAATAAGAGCTGACTTAATTATCATTTCTTTGAATATGAATCCCAGATCTATATACTCAGACCCAGTCTGTCTGCGCTCTCTCTCTCTCTCTCTCTCTCTCTCTCTCTCTCTCTCTCTCTCTCTCTCTCTCTTTCTCTCGTTTTACTCTGACATCACCAATTACCTAGTAGACATTTCAAACTGGATGTCTTGAAGACATTTCAAAACAAACATGGCCAAGACAAAATTATCATCTTTCCTCCAAATCTCACTTATCCAACTTCCCTATTAAAAGCATCACCATTAGCTCACTCTTGTTCTTCCACTCATACAGGCTCATAAAATTATCATTATCCTCCTCACTATCTTCATCTCACATAACAATTCAAGTGCCAAATGTTGCCCTTTTCATTTGTGCAACATATCTAATATTTGAACACTTGTTTCTAGTTACCTAGTCACCATATTAAGCCTTCATCACTTAGTCTACACTACTTCAATGACGTTGTCATAGGTCTCCTTTATTCTAGTCTCTTCCCACTCAATTGTCAAATGGTTTTCCTAAAATACAGGTTTGACCATGTCAACCCTCGATCAATAATCTTCTGACTCATCACCTCCTGAACAAATATAAATTTTTTGACATGCAAATATCTTCATAACCTTCCTTAATACTCCCTTTCTAGTCTTTATACCTTACTTCCCACCTTATGTTCCATGATCCAGTGACATTAGCCTCTTTGCTGTTGCTTACATAATACATCTCCAAACTCCAGACATTTTTTTGATTGCTTATTTATTTTTCGTTTTCAACATTCATGTTCACAAAATTTTGACTTCCAAATTTTCTCCCCATCTCTCCCCTGCAACCACCCCACAATATTTTGCATTCACATTATTCTTTCCCTCAATAAGTCCTCCATTCTATCACACCCATCCCTTCCCTTCTCCTCTTTTCCTCTCATTTCTTTTTTTTATAGTTTTCCTAATTTTTTAAACTTTTTTCATTTTAATAAATTTATTTAACTTTTTACATTCATTTTCACAAAATTTTTGGTTCCAAATTTTCTCCCCATTTGTTGCCTCCCACGACCCCAATACACTGAGCATTCTTTTTCATTTATCTATTTATCTATCTATTTATTTATTTATTCATTCATCATTCATTCATTTATTTAAATTATTTTTTTAATGTTATACAATCACTTCCTTAAAATTAAGATTTTATGCCCCCCACATCTTCCCCCCCTCACCCCTCTCCCTCCCCATGACAGCATACAATTCTGTCTAGGTTCTACATGTACTTTCCTATTGAGGACATTTTCACTATAGTCATGCTATGTAGTCGAACTAAAATAAATCGAAGAAATCATATAACGAATCAAAACTTAATACACTGAAACCCACCCACACACAAACATGATCTGCTACATTCTGCGAATGACTTCCTTATTTCTTTCTCTGAGTGTGGAAGGTATTTTGCCTTAGAAGACCAACATTGGGATTTTTTTTTTCCTCAGTAAGTTCTTGTGTTATTACAAAGTTCCAAGTCTATCAGAAAAAACTCTCGCACACTGTGGTCATTGCTGTGCACAAGGTTCTCCTGGTTCTGCACCTTTCACTCAGCATCAGATCATATAAGTCCTTCCAGGCCTCCCTGAAGTCTACACTGAGCATTCTAATTTCCCCTATCACCAATCTGCCCTCTCTTCTATCATACCTCCTTTCCCTTGTCCCCATCTTCCCTTTTGCCCTGTAGGACCACATAACTTTCTATTCCTCATTACCTGTATTTCTTATTTCCTAGTAGCAAGAACAATACTCAACAGTCGTTCCTAAAACTTAGAGTTCCAACTTCTCCCCATCCCTCCCTCCCCACTCATTTCCTTTGGGAAGGTAAGCAATTCAATATAGGCCATATCTGTGTAGTTTTCCAAATGACTTCGATACTAGTTGTGTTGTGTAAGACTAACTATATTTCCCTCCCTCCTCTCCTGCCCCCCCATTGCTTCTATTCTCTCTTTTGATCCTGTCCCTCTCTAAAAGTGTTGATTTCAAATTGCTCCTTCCTCCCATTGTCCTCCCTTCCACCACCACCCCCACCCTGCTTATCTCCTTCTCCCCCACTTTCCTGTATTGTAAGATAGCTTTTCATACCAAAATGAGTGTGCATTTTATTCCTTCCTTTAGTCGGATGTGATGAGACTAAACTTCTTGTTTTTTCTCCCAGCTCCCCTCTTTTTCTCTCCACTAAAAAGTCTCCTAGCTGCATCTTCTATGAGGAATAATTTGCCCCATTCCATTTCTCCCTCTCTCCTCCCAATATTTTTCTCTCTCACCGCTTAGCTTCATTTTTTAAAGATATTATCCCATCCTATTCAACTCACTCTGTGCTCTCTGTTTCTGTGTGTGCTTGCAAATGTGTGTGTGTGTGTGTGTGTGTGTGTGTGTGTGATCCCGCCAATTACCCAGATACTGAAAATTTTCAAGAGTTACAAATATTGTCTTTCCATGTAGGAATGTAAACAGTTCAACTTTAGTAAGTCCCTTATGACTTCTTGCTGTTTACATTTTCATGCTTCTTTTCATTCTTGTGTTTGAAAGCCAAATTTTCTTTTCAGCTCAGGTCTGAGCTGAAGTATTATACTCAGTTTTTCTGGGTATGTGATTCTTGGTTTGAGTCCTAGTTCCTTTGACTTCTGGAATATCATATTCCATGCTCTTTGATCCCTTAATGTAGAAGCTGCTAGATCTTTTGTTATCTTGATTGTATTTCCACAATACTTGAATTGTTTTTTTTCTACCTGCTTGTAATATTTTCTCCTTGACCTTGGAATTCTGGAATTTGGCCACAATGTTCCTAGGAGTTTCTCTTTTTGGATCTCTTTCAGGCAGTGATTGGTGGATTCCTGGAATACTTACTTTGCCTTCTGGTTCTAGAATATCAGGGCAGTTTTCCTTAATAATTTCATGAAAGATAATGTCTAGTCCCCAGCTTTCGACCCTCTCCCACCCGGCTTTCTTTCTCCAACTCCAACACCTTCCCCTTCGGTAACCATGAGGGAGCAGGCCATCTCCTTCACCAAGGACTTCCTGACCAGTGGCATTGCCGCTGCTATCTCTAAGACGGCGGTGGCCCCCATCGAGAGAGTCAAGCTGCCGTTGCAGGTGCAGCATGAAAGTAAACAAATTGCTGCAGATAAGCAGTACAAAGGCATTGTGGATTGTATAGTCTGAATTCCGAAAGAACAAGGGGTGCTTTCCTTCTGGCAGGGTAACTTAGCAAATGTCATCAGATATTTTCCCAGCCAGGCCCTTAACTTTGCCTTTAAGGATAAGTATAAACAGGTGTTTTGGGGAGGAGTGGACAAGCACACTCAGTTTTGGAGGTATTTTGCTGGCAATCTTGCCTCTGGTGGTGCAGCTGGAGCCACTTCTCTCTGCTTTGTCTACCCCTTGGATTTTGCGAGAACCCACTTGGCAGCTGATGTTGGGAAATCTGGCACGGAGAGGGAATTCAAAGGCCTGGGAGACTGCCTTGTGAAAATCATCAAGTCTGATGGAATCCGTGGCTTGTATCAAGGTTTCAATGTCTTAGTGCAGGGTATCATTATCTATAGAGCAGCTTACTTTGGCATCTATGATACAGAGAAAAGTATGCTCCCAGATCCCAAGAACACTCATATTGTGATAAGCCAGATGATTTTACAAACAGTGACTGCTGTAGCAGGTGTGGTCTCATCCCTTTGATACAGTAAGGTGGCGAATGATGATGCAGTCTGGGCGCAAAGGATCTGATATAATGTACATTGGGACAATTGACTGCTGGAAGAAGATTACTAAAGATGAGGGTGGCAAAGCTTTCTTCAAGGGTGCCTGGTCCAATGTTCTTAGAGGCATGGGTGGAGCTTTCGTGCTTGTTCTGTAGGATGAATTGAAGAAAGTAATCTAAGTACATCTTAACTAAGGAACCAGTGAATATAGATCATGTAGAATACTTAACCATACTTAGCATTTTGGACCATTGTCCTTCAAGAAATTCCTGTTGTCTTTTTATCCAGGCCAGATCATGTTTTGTAGGGGAGCCAGAAAAAGCTCTTAGAAAAAGGGATTCATTTATTGTGATGCATTATTCACACAGTGGAACTGGTGAAGATTCAGTATATTGATTATTGGTTTTTGGGAAAATAACAGTTTCTGTGGGTCCAAGGAGACAGATCAACTTAGACCATCTAGTTTAAATGCTGTTTTGTAGGACCATAAATTTGTGTTTAAGTACTTATTTAAAAATATCATGTCTCCCATTTGTACTTACGCACTATATATGCTATTTGCACAGCTGACTATTTGGCAGTTATGATGATCTGTGTTGGGCATTCTGCTGTTAAACAATAAATACACAGAAGACTCTAAAAAAAATAATGTCTAGGCTCTATTTTTGGTCGTGGCTTTCAGGTAGTCCCATAATTTTTAAATTGTCTCTCCTGGATCTATTTTCCAGGTCAATTGTTTTTTCCCATGAGATATTTCACATTCTCTTCCATTTTTTCGTTCTTTTGGTTTTGTTTTGTGATTTCTTGGTTTCTCAGAAAGTCATTAGCCTCCATCTGTTCCATTCCAATTTTGAAAGAACTATTGTCTTCAGTGAGCTTTTGAACCTCTTTTTCCATTTGGCTAATTCTGCTTTTGAAAGCATTCTTCTCCTCATTGGCTTTTTGAACCTCTTTTGCCAATTGAGTTAGCCTATTTTTCAAGGTGTTATTTTCTTCAACATTGTTTGGGGTCTCCTTTAGCAAGGTGTTGACCCACTTTTCATGCTTTTCTTGCATCTCTCTCATTTCTCTTCCCAGTTTTTCCTGCACCTCTCTAACTTGATTTTCAAAATCCTTTTTGAGCTCTTCTGTGGCCTGAGTCCATTGAATATTTATTTCGGATATTTGGGATACAGAAGCCTTGGCTTCTACATCTTTCCCCAGTGGTAAGCATTGTTCATCCTCATCAGAAAGGAAAAGAGGAAATATCTGTTCACCAAGAAAGTAACCTTCTATGGTCTTTTTTTTCCCTTTCTGAGCATGTTCCCAGACAGTTACTTGACTTCTGAGATTCCTTTCCACACCCACCTCGCCTCCAGATCCACCCAGCTAGTGCTTGGGGTGTGAGATTCAAATGCTGCTTCCCAGCCTTAGGGCTTTCAGCGGGGGCAGAGTTGCTATTCAGTGTGAGATTAAGTTCAGGGGCTCAGGTCGGGGCAGGGCTGCCCCACAGGGCTCAGTTCCCTGAGGGGGTTTATGTGAAGACCTTCAACAATGGATCCGAGCCCCTGCTTGCTTTGAGAGCTCCTGTCCACTGCTGCCTCCTGAGGGGGATTGAGTTATGGGGATACCCCGCTCCCCTCTTAGGGAGCCAAAGAGGCCCTCTCAATGACCCTTGGTGTCTGTTTGGTGGATGAAGCTGCACACCCACTCTGCTGCTGATTCTGTCCCCGAAGCCTGCTTGGATCTGCTCCTCTCAGTGCCATGTGGCCAAGGCAGGGCTGGGCTCTTCTCCAGGTCCAGTGTGCAACAGACCTTTGGTGTAGGTTTTTCAGGGCTCTCTATAACAGAAATCTCCTCCACTTCATTGTTGTGTGGCTTCCACTGCTCCAGAATTTGTTGGGAGTTCCTCTTTACAGGTATTTATTGGACTCTTGGTTTGGAGCTAGCATATGTGAATCTTTCTACTCCACCATCTTGGCTCCTCCCCCCTTTTTCTCTCTTTTCTTGTACGACAAGATAAGTTTCTATAGCTCATCATTGGTATTTCTTATTTCTCAGTTGTATGCGACAATTCCCAGCCTTCATTCCTAATACTTTGAATTCCAACTTCTCTCCCTTCCTCCCTTCCCAATCTCTCCACTGAGAAGGCAGGCAATTCAATATAGGCTGTATAAGTGTAGTTTTGCAAAAGACTTCCATAATAGTCATGTTGTTTGAAACTAACTATATTTCTCTCCATCCTATCCTGCCCCCCATTCATTCTATTCTATCTTTTGACCATGTCCCTCCCCAAAAGCGTTTACTTCTGATTACTCCCTTCTCCAATTTTCCCTCCCTTCTATTATCATCATCACTCCACTTGTCCTCTTCTCCCCTGTCCTTCTGTAGTGCAAGATATACTTTCATAACAAACTGAGTGAGCATGTTATTTCTTCAAGCCAAATGTAAAGAGAGTAAGCTTCCCTTTTCTCTTCCATTGAAGATTTGTCCTGCCTCATTGATGTGTAATAGTTGGCCCCATTTCATTTCTCCCTTTCTCCTCTTAACATATTCCTCTCTCACACCCCAAATTTATTTTATTTTTTTAGGTGTCATCCCTTCTTATTTAATTCCCCCTATGTTTTATGTCTATATATATACACACACACACACACACACACACACACACACATGTGTGTGTGTGTGTGTGTGTGTGTGTAATCCCTCCAACTATCCAAATACTCAAAGTCACAAGACTTACAAATATTACCCATTCCATGTAGGAATGTAAACAGTTCCACTTTACAAAGTCCTTTACGTTTTCTCTTTCCTGTTTACCTTTCCATGCTTCTCATGATTCTTGTGTTTGAAAGTCCCATTTTTTTACTCAATTCTGGTCTTTTCATCAAGAATGCTTGAAAGTCAGGGAGGACTCAAGATGGCAGAGTAGAAAGACTCACGTATGCTACTTCCGAAGTCACAGACCATAAATTTTCTGTAAAACGAACTCCCCACAAATACTGGAGCACTGAAAGCCATGCAGCAATGGAGTGGAGGAGATTTCCATTCCAGAGAGCCCTGAAAAACCGACCTCAAAGGTCCGTGGCACACCAGACAGCGGAGCACAATCCTGGCCGCGCAGCCCAGAGAGGAGCAGATCAGACCAGGCTTCAGGAATGGAATCTCTGGCAGCTGCGAAGGTCCCTCCACCCATAGGCACTACAGGTCAGTGAGAGAAACTTCTGGGCTGGCTGAGAGGGGAGCGGGGTGTCTCTGTGGCTCAGGCCCCCTCTGGAGGCAGTGGCAGAGGTAGTGGCGGCCTGGGAGTCCTGTAGCAAGCAGGAGGTCCGCTCCATTACTGAAGGTCTCAGCATAAACCCCCTGAGGGAACTGAGCCAGGGAGGTGGCCCTGCCCCCACCTGAGCACCAGAACTTAAGCTCATATTGAATAGCAGCCACACTCACCGTGGAAAGCCCTGAAGCTGGGGAGCAGCATTTGAATCTCAGACCCCAAGCACTAGCTGGGAAGATCTAGGCGAGGGTGGAGAGGAATCTTAGAAGTCATGTAACTAGCTGGGAAAATGCCCAGAAAAGGGAAGAAAAATAAAACCATAGAAGGCTACTTTCTTGGGGAACACATGTTCCCACCTTTCCTTTCTGATGACGAAGAACAATGCTTACCATCAGGGAAAGACATAGAAGTCAAGGCCTCTCTACCTCCAACATCCGAAATAGATATCCAATGGGCTCAGGCCATAGAAGAGCTCAAAAAGGATTATGAAAATCAAGTTCGACAGGTGGAGGAAAAACTGGGAAGAGGAATGAGAGAGATGCAAGAAAAGCATGAAAAACGGATCAATACCCTGCTATAGGAGGTCCAAAAAATGCTGAAGAAAATAACAAATTGAAAAATAGGCTCACTTAGTTGGCAAAAGAGGTTCAAAAAGCCAATGAGGAGAAGAATGCTTTCAAAAGCAGAATTAGAAACATGGAAAAAGAGGTTCAAAAGCTCACTGAAGAAAATAGTTCTCTCAAAATTAGAATGGAACAGATGGAGGCTAATGATTTTGTGAGAAACCAAGAAATCACAAAACAAAACCAAAAGAATGAAAAAATGGAAGAGAATGTGAAATATCTCATGGGAAAAACAACTGACCTGGAAAATAGATCCAGGAGAAACAATTTAAAAATTGTGGGACCACCTGAAAGCCGTGATTAAAAAAAGAGCCTGAACATCATCTTTCATGAAATTATCAAGGAAAACTGCCCTGATATTCTAGAACCAGAGGGCAAAATAAGTATTGAAGGAATCCATTGATCACCACCTGAAAGAGATTCAAAAAGAGAAATTCTTAGGAACATTGTTGCCAAATTCCAGAATTCCAAGGTCAAGGAGAAAATATTGCAAGCAGCTAGAAAGAAACAATTCCAGGATCGTGGAAATACAATCAGGATAACACAAGATCTAGCAGCTTCTACATTAAGGAATCGAAGGGCGTGGAATAGGATATTTCAGAAGGCAAAGGAACTAGGACTCAAACCAAGAATCACTTACCCAGCAAAACTAAGTATAATACTTCAGGGGAAAATATAGTCTATCAATGAAATAGAGGACTTTCAAGCATTCTTGATGAAAAGACCAGAGCTGAAAAGAAAATTTGACTTTCAAACACAAGAATGAGAAGAAGCATGAAAAAGTAAACAGCAAAGAGAAGTCATAAGGGACTTACCAAAGGTGAACTGTTTACATTCCTACATGGAAAGACAATATTTGTAACTCTTAAAACTTTTCAATATTTGGGTAGTTGATGGGACCACACACACACACACACACACACACACACACACACACACACATCCACAAACACACACACCCATGCGCACACACACATACACACATGCATGCACATACAGAGACAGAGAGCACAGAGTGAACTGAATAGGATGGCACCATATCTTAAAAGAAATTAAGGTAAATGGTGAGAGAGAAATGTAATGGGAGGAGAGAGGGTGAAATGGAATGGGATAAATTATCTCTCATTCAAGAGGCAAACAGGGGATTTTTTATTGGAGGGGAAAAAGAGGAGAGGAGAGCAGAGATAAAAACATGAAGTTTACTCTCATCATATTCGACTAAAGGAAGGAATAAAATGCACACTCATTTTGGTATGAAAACCTATCTTACAATACAGGAAAGTGGGGGAGAAGGAGATAAGCAGGGTGGAGGGGATGATGGAAGAGAGAGCAATGAGAGGAGGGAGCAATTTGAAGTCAACACTCGGGGTGGGACAGGATCAAAAGACAGAGTAGAAACAATGGGGGGCAGGACAGGATGGAGGGAAATACAGTTAGTCTTACACAACACGACTATCAGGGAAGACATTTGCAAAATTACACAGATATGGCCTATATTGAGTTGCCTGCCTTCCCAAAGGGAATGGGTGGGGAGGGAGGGATGGGGAGAATTTGGAACTCAAAGTTTTAGGAACAACTGTTGAGTATTGTTCTTGTTACTAAGAAATAAGAAATACAGTTAGTGGGGAATAGAAAGTCATCTGGCCCTACAGGGCAAAAGAGAAGATGGGGAGAAGAGAAGGGAGGGATGATAGAAGAGAGGGCAGATTGATGATAGAGGAAATTAGAATGCTTGATGTATTGGGGTGGGGAGAGGGGATAAATGGAGAGAAAACTTGAAACCCAAAATTTTGTGGAAATGAATGTAAAAAGTTAAATAAATAAATTTATATTAAAAATATAAAATTAAAATTAAAAAAAAAAGAATGCTTGAAAGTCCTCTATATCATTCAATAACCATTTTTCCCCCTGAAGTATTGTACTCAGTTTTGCTGGGTAGGTGATTCTTGGTTTTCAGGCACCGGGTGCAGCCAAAGTGAGTGCCCAGAGATGAGAGATGGAGGGTCTTCTTTGTGGAAGTGGCAGAAAATCAGTGACACCCGTTGGACAAATACTTGCTGGGAAGTAAGGTGGGAGAAACATGAAAAAGGTGAAGGGATCCAGGTTATGATGGGCTTTGAATGCCCAATAAGGCATTTTGTGTTGGATTATGGCAGCAATCGAAAACTCCCAGGCTTTATTTAGTAGGGATATGGTCAGACTTCGGCTTTACAAAAATCACTTTAGTGGCTGAACAGAGCATGGATTAAGGCAGATAGGAATATCCTCCTACCCTCCCCCCTACAGTTATTGTTATAATCCTGAGTGTGAGAATGTGCAACAGGGGGTGACCGTGTCACAGGAGAGAAGTACACATGTGGGAGAGATGATGTGAAGGTGTAATTGACATGCCTTGAAAATAGCTTGTTGCCAAGGGGGTGAGACATAGTGAGGAGTCCAGGCTGACTCCTAGGTCATGGTTCTGAGGGATTGGGAGGGTGGAATTGCCCTCTGCACTCTTGGGGGAGGTATGTGGTGGGAAGGGTCTAGGGGAAAAGATAATGAATTCATCGCTGTACATTTTCAGTTCCATATATTCAGTGGACATCCAGTTTGAGATGTCTGAAAGGCCCTTAGAGATAAAAGACTGGAGATTGGCAGAAATATTGGGACAGCAAAGGACCATTTGGGAATCAGCATAGAGAAAATCGTTAAATCTATGGGAGTTGATGAGATCACCAAATGAAGTGGTGTGGAGGGAGAAGAGAAGGACCCAGGACAGAACCCTGAGGGAGACCTATGTTTATAGTAGTGTCCAACAAAGGAAGGGGAGTAGGAGAAGTAAGAGAGGTGGGAGGAGAACCTTAAAAATCTACAGAGAAGAGGGTATCAAGGAAGAGAGAATGATTACGTGTGTCAGAAGCTGCAAAGAGCTCAAGGAGACTGAGGTTTATAAAAAGGCCATTGGGAGTCTGGCAGGGTTGGGAGAGAGAGAAGCACAAGGTCTGAATCAGCAGGAGCAGCAGCAGCACCAGCAGCAGCAGCAGCAGCAACAGCTATTTCTGGGCCTGTCAACCCACAGACTGAATATTTGAAAGTTCCCTATTTGAACTTCCAGAATCCAGGGCGGTAGAGTACGTTGTAAGTACTCTCACCATGCCTTGTTGATCTTGAAAAATCCACAGAATATTGTCCCAGGATATACCCAGGAGAAGTGGAACCAGCAGAAGTGATACACCAGTCTTTTACCTGGGGAGGGATTGACAGAAAGGGCCCTTCTTGCTGTGTCTGAAGAGGACCAGGGTAGGACATGAGACAATCCCGCAAGCCTCCAAAACTATAATGAGATCTAAATCAATGGAAAAACATCAGTTGCTCAAGGGTAGCCTGAGCTAATGCAATCAAATGACAATTCAACCTAAATTAATGTACTTACTCAGTGCCATCCCAATCAACAACCAGATATTATTTTGAAGAGACAGAAAAAATATCAAAATTCATCTGGCAATTTAAAAGGTCCAGAATATCAAGTTATGAAATGAAAAGAAATATTCCCAAGCTGGTCTACCATACCAGACCTTATATGATATTATAAAGCAACAATCATCAAAATGACTTGGTCCTGTCTATGAAAGAAAACAGTAAATCAGTGGAGTAGGTTAGCTTCACAAGACACAGTAGTCAATGCGTACAGTAATCAACTGTTTGATAAACCCAAAGACGACATCTTCTGTCATAAGAACTCACTGTTTGACAAAAGCTGCTAGCAAAACTGGAAAATAACAAGGAAAATTTGGACATAGGACAACGTGTGACACCATATACCAACAAAAAAGTGCAAATGCTTATCTGGTTTATGTATGAAGACTGACTGAGAGTATAAACAAATGAGGGGAACAAGAAACAGTTTATCTGTCAGATTTATGGAGAATGCAGGACTTTATGACCAAACGAGATAGAGAACATTATGAAATGCAAGATGCATAATTTTGTCTCCAATAACTTGCAAAGTTTATGTACAAAGCTAAGTCATTAAAGATTAAGAGTAAGTAGAAAACTGGAAATAATTTTGACAACTACTGTCTGTGATAAAGGACTGATTTCTAAAATAAAAACAGAGTTGAGTCAAATTAACGAGAATCCAACTCATTCCCCAATTGGTAACTGGTCAAAGATATGAATAGGCAATATTCAGAGGAAGAAATTAAAGCTGTCGATATTCCTAAGAAAAATTCTCTAAATCTCTTTTGTATAAAATGAGGAAAATGAAAAGAACTGTGAGGTATTCCACCATGTCTATGAGATTGGCTAACATGAAAACAGAAAAATGATCAATATTGGAATAGATGTGAGGAGTTTGGAAGAATGATTCGTTGTTGGTGGAACTGTGAGCTGATCTAACCATTCTGGAAAGCAATTTGGAAATATGACCAAAGATCTACAAAAAAATGTGTGTAACTATTGACTCAGCAATAACACTCCTAGGGCTGTATGCCAAAGAGGTTATAAAATGGTAAAAGAACCACAAGTATAAAAATGTTTTTCACACCTATTTTTGTGATGTCCAAGAACTGGATACTCAGGGGATGGCCATCAGTTGGGTTATTGCTGAACAACTTGTGGCATATAAATAGAATCAAATACTATTTAGATATTAGAAATGACAAACAGGAAGAACTTTAAAAATCCTTCAAAGATTTCTGTGAACTGATGCTGATTGAAGTGAGTAGAAACAGGAGATCATTGTTCATAGAAACATCCTCAGTGTATGATGACTGATTTTGATAGGCTTAGCCCTTCTCAGCAACGCAAGGACGTTAAACATTTCCAAAGGACTTATGATAGCAAATGCCATCCACATTCAGAGAAAACCACTAAAGAGTCATAATGGAGAGCAAAGAAGACCATTTTCTTCTCTATTTTGTTTTGTTTTATTTTCTTTCTCATGGTTTCTGCCATTCACTATAATTCTGCCATGTAAGCTGACTGATATGAACATGTTTTGCATAGGAATGTATGTGTAAAGCCTATATCAGATTGCATGCAGTCTTGGGAAGGGAGGGGGAGAAAATTTAAAACTTATGGAAGTGAACTTTGAAAATTAAAAATAAAGAAGAGAACACCATGAATGGCTTAAGAATACAGTACTGTTTACTCTATGAGAGTAATTATGCTTCTGTCACATACAGAGTAAACATGAGCGTGTCTGAACTGATCAGGACCCCTTCATTACATCATTTTCAGGCCACTTATTATGCAGAATAGTCATCTGAGGTCCCCATTAAGGGATCATTCCCCCTCATCCCTAGAGATTACAAGCACAGAAATCTCCAGCTTTTTACTGCAACTGTATTTCTAGGGTTGTTTTTTTTTTTCTAAATAAATCTCAACCAAATCCTAATTTCACAAACTGCTAGCCTTCTAATCTAGTTTTCTGATGATATTTAGTTTTCGTAGAGGGGTGGGAAGAGCTGAAGTGTGACCTATCCAGGGATGCTTATTTGTAAATGAATGTATTCTCTGCTTCCAGAGCACCAAGGAAAGACAAAGCAAGCAGAAGTGCACACTGATGTGGTGTCTTAATTTTTTCCATTCCTCTGCATCAGAAATAATGACTCCTGAGCAGAAAAGTGACAGAAAGGGAAGTTTTTCTTGTTTTCCTTTTTTTGTAAAACTACCTAACATGCTCAAAAAGTCCAGTTTTCTGGGACTGTACTTTTCTCCATGGTTACAATAGTTTCATTTGGCTGGCGTGACTCTCTCTTGATGTCAGTTTCAAGTATAAACCTTAGGTTTTCACAACTGATGGAGAGAAGGGAGATCCTTGTTGTTATCCTATCTTTGACAACTCTGCCAAGGTAAGATGGATCCAGGAATACAATCCAGGAGCTAGCCAAACTATAGTGCCCTACACTACCTATTGGCAATCTTTGTCCATATTCCCTTTTCCTTTCCCTCCCTCTCTCTTATGCATGCCCTCATCCTCCCACTTACCATCTTTTTCCTCTGCTTGTGTGGGACCCAAGGTCCTTATAAACCTTCTGCTGACAGGTCCGCTAACTGCCACTTAGGAACTTTGGTGCATCAGCTAGAGAGAGGAAGACTGGCCCCACTGAAAGAGAAGCAATGTACCTTTGCAAACAGTTGAGAAAGAAAGGTGATGGAAACAAAATAAAACCCTATCATGTGAGCAGTTTTGTGTTGAAAAGGTACACTAAATAAAATAATCATTTTTCTAAAAACCTTACCAGTACATGCCAGCTTCTCTAAATACTCTCTATACCAGATTTTCTAGCAGCAGACTTAAACATGACAATGAGCCAGAAGAAAAAGAAAGACGATCCAAGGAATTTTGAAATTGCAAAAGGGGATTTTGCAACAATTAAATACTTATAATTTTACTATTTATTAGCAACCGACTGTATACAACTTATGTATTTGAAAAATAAAGTAAAACGTCCAAAAGAAATGTTTTCTTCTCTGGAGGAAAATAAAGTTTATTCAGATATAGGGTTATTGTTTCACTACTGTTGGGGGTTGCCAGGGTGGTTCAGTCAAAGAAGGAATTTTCGAGCTTCCTACAAGCAGGTAATGGAGAAGTCCATTAAGTGACAATCCATCCATGAGTCCATGAAGGCATCGATTCATGTGTTTTGATCGTTTGATCTTCCATTTGGTGTTGAAGGCTGTTTTTCCTTTTAAGAAAAGGAAACAGGTCAAAGGGATAAATACCATGTAAAAAGAACCCCAGGAAGAGCTACAGTAATTTTCTACCACAATTGTTTAAAATATTAGTTTCCGAAGCAAACAGAAAACCCTCGATAACAACTGGATGTGGCTGAATATAAACTTGGGTTCTCAACTTATACTATTTATTAACATCAATTGGAGCAAGATCATACAGTTAAGCACTTAAGGAAAACCAAAGTTAGATGAAAATGAAATTATACTTCAAGATATTTTTATCTGTTGAGAAGAGGAACATATGATGATTAGACATAAAAACCACACAACACCCTTATCTCTTTACCAATAACCAAGAGAATCAAAATCAGTAGAGCCTAAATAGCTCCATTAAGCATAATCTATCAAATTGTGATGTTTTAAAATCATAGAAATATTCAAAGGAATCACTCAACCTTTAATGGATCAAAGGTGATTTATGCACAGACAACTGACAACATATACATCTAAAATCATCTCTTGAAAACCCCCCAAAAATTATGAATTCTGAGGACCTAGGCATCCATACATGCTAACTCAATCTTCGACAAAACCCCCCAAAAGCAAATAACCTTAGAGCCTGTTAGCTACCTTCTACCTAAAGACCTGTTGAGATAGAGAACTGACCACCTCTTGAGAACACCCATTCCCTTTTGTGTCAGCTGGCATTGTGGTGACTTTACTAATTCCACTGTTTGGCTTTCTGACACATGGAACTCAGCTCTCTTCCATGTGACTGCCTTTCAAATACTTGAAAACTGCCTCAATTCCTGCATATATCCTTTTTCCCCAGCTAATCATAGCCTGTTCCTCCCTAGATAAACTGGCAGAGCCCAAAGACCTCCAATCCTTATGACTACACTTTCTACTTTACCAATGAGCTTCATATTGCCTTTTGGATGTGCATTTACTGGGACAAGGTACAGAGAGATGATTGCCTTCCTAGTCTGAGTATGTTCATTTCTTATTTCAGCAAAGATCGCTCTTGCTCTCTTGTCCACCATATTACACTACTGACTCAACTGGAGCTTCTGGAGTGCACTAAAAGGTACATTCTTTCACGGCTATCTCTGCCTAATAATACATGTCCCTGTACTTTATTAGTGAAGTAGATTTTTTGATACTTAATTATTTTATTCTAGTAAATAATTTTATATTCCAAAGAGACCAAAGAAGAAGGAAAGAATTGATACATGCAAAATATTTATGGTAGCATTTTTTGCTACAGCAAAGAACTGAAGACTGAGGGTATGTTCATCCTCAGGAAATGACTGAAAACATGACATATGAATGGAAGAGAATATTACTGCACAGTATAGAGTTATAAAAGAGATTAAGTGAAATCTAGGAAGTCATATGAGCTGACAGATTGAAGCACAATTACATACACTGACAGCAATGTTGTAAAGAGAAAATCCTCCCAAAGACTTAAGACTCTGGTCAATGCTTTGATGAAACAATGAGTCCAGAAGACTAGTAATGAAGTAGGCCTCCATCCTCTTGGTACAGACTATAAGTGCAGAATCATACTATCTTCAGCAATAACAGATGTTTGATTCCCCCCGCCTCCCCTGTTATCTTACTCTGTTAGAATGGGAGTGGATTAGGTTTTCTTCAGGAGGGTTTAGAAGGAAGGATATGAATACTTGGGGGGCAATTATAACAACAAGATACTGATGGCAAAAAGAAAAACTGAGGTACAAAACACATTTAAAAACATTCAGCAAAGAAGAGAATCAAGTTCACAAAGGGGACATAGATAAGAAGTCTAAGTAAGCCACATATAATAAATGCATACTTTAAAACTACCCAAACTATGTATAATAGAGATTCATGGTTTCATACACAATTCTCTTTTCCCTCTTTTTTCCAAGACAGACATAATCATATTGGTGAATGTTTGTCAAGTTCATAATTAAAGATACCAAAAATAATTTCATCTTACTAGATTTGACCTAATAATTTTACCATGTGAGATCTTTTGGCATCTTGACTGTTAGAAGTGTTAACTGTTCTGGAAAAGCATTCCATCTATGCCTAAGTCACTGAGGTATGACTATGATTTGAGTCTGGTCTTTCATCTCCTTGTAAATCCATCTGAACGTATTATTTTCTAGCCAATTTCTTCACTCGTGTTGGAAAGGACTGCATGGGAAACTTGGCCAAATGATTGGCTAAAATTTAGATAAAGGTTAACTCCAGCATTCCCCTTCCTGAGCAGTCTAATCACCCTGAGAAGAAGGGAAATGAAATGAACTGGCTGTGACTTTGGGAAAGCTAACACCAGCCACTGAAAATTCCTGCTTTTGTAGCAGTTTTCTAGTCACCCCCTAAATAACATGATCTATAATTTCTCAGCAACAGAGATCGCCCTCCTTATTCTTCATGTGCAGACTTCGTTCTCTTCCCTTTTTAGAAGATCAGAACATTCGCCCTCCTTTGGTCCTCTCCTGTGCTCCATGATTTTCCCAAAATCATAGTTTGGGGCCTCATCAGTGAAATCTGCCCTATTTTTTCTGGTACCTTGAGAACTCAACTGTGCCTGGTGCCCTGAAGTCACCAAAGGCAATCAGGTACCTTTCTTAAGTCAGGCATCTTCTTACTGAACAGCTATTTCAGTATAAAATGGATTCTCCTTAGTAAAGAAAACAAAAGTGCAGTATGAGGGGCTGCCTCTTTGCTCTCAGGTAGATCATCCAGCTGGAGCCCTAGTCTCAATCCTTGTTTCTTCTTCCTCTATTTCCACAATGAGATAAAATCTTTTAAGAAATTTAAATTGAAGTTAAAATTTAAATTTAAGAATTTAAGTTAAAATTTGAAAGTGAGAGTCTTTTCTTCTGTTCATCCTCCCTCACAATCGAAGACATTCCAATTGGAAGAATGTAAAGGTTTCCTCCAAACTGGTCACAACAAGGAATATTGACCAAATGATGTGGACTTGTGACATTCTGTAGTGTCCAACTCTTCTTGACCCCATCAGGCATTTCACATGGTTTAAAATGGTCCTGGACTACAGAAGAAGAAAGCAGTCTCAGTGAGAAGGCAAACAGGTTAGGGAGAACTTTAATTATGATCTAACCAGTCTGGCTACTGGTTAACATAGCATCTCCCCTGGCATCAGAGGCCAGCTTGTCTTCTCTAGAGTCTTAGCTCTGCTTAGTTTTGCCTTCTTTCATGTCATTCCCCTTGCCTTGGAAGCCGTTGTCTGCAGTCTCTGCAGAGTAGAATCCAAAACTCCTCTGAGAATGGTCCAGTTTAGTCTCCCTTCCTTTGAATCCTTCTAAAACTTAAATATGCCCGTCTTTATACATTATGTGTGCCTATACACTAGAGTTGTTTGTAAGACTCTCCTAAGTTACATCTCCTATTCTCAATCCTAGGTGCAAACACATCATGTATCAATAAAAGATGGATGAGTGGGAAAAAAAAAAATCACTTAGAGATATCCCACTCTGGCCAGGGCTGCCCACAAGGGGAGGCCTACTGGTAGGGGTTGGAGCAGGACTGTGCAACCTGTGGCCCTCGGACCCTGGATCTGAATGCAGTGGGCCTAAAGACTTCCTCTCCACACAAAGGATGTTTTCCTCTACCTTTGTCAGTGACCAAGCCTGAAATATTGTGGTGGGTATCACTGGGCCCATGGACCACAGGTTGGGAAGGGCTGGCTGAGAGGCTCACCCTGTGTTGGGGACCTGTTCAAGAGGAGTTTTGTTCAGGTGTGAGTTGGCAGATGGAGTCCATCGGTGATCCTGTTCAAGTGTGAAAATTTTTTCATCTTGTGAGAGGAAGCAACATGGTATGGAGTCACAGGGCAGGAAGAGATTTTTAGGTTGGCAGATCCACTTGTTGGGTATTTGGCATAAGTGACATGAAAGCATGTTCCAAACATATTTCCTTTACCATAATAAATGATAAACAAAAGATCCTACCTCAGTTGGTGGAGAGAAATGTGCAGGCTGTGGAGCATTCTGCTATTTGGACAAGGCTCCTCAACAAAAGGCACTATCTTAAATATATATTTCATGGATATATGCTATGTTATGTCATTTTCATGGTAAAGAAAACAGATATCCAGGGTCATATTTCAATTAATTGTTTGTCAACTCCCTTGTCTTACTGTATTTACCACTCATCTAGTTAAGAAGATTCTTTTGCATATTATGCTTAAACATTTATGGAAATCATAAATCTCAGTCCTGCATCAGGATTGTTCTAGCATGTATAAAGCATTCTCATTTTTTTGAGCACACAATCTGAATTTACATTCCTGATCCCCAGACATGCATATATGCTGTCTTTGGCCAGCCTAAAGGGAAGAAACAATGTGAATTAAATGCCACCTAGCCTGTTTGCCTCTTTTAAACCAACTTTCAGGGAAACAATGTTTAAAGCACAAACCAAAAACAGAGAAATACTTGAGTGCTGACTATCATGTCCTATGAGTACACATCTCATGCCTAATTTTCTGGTTCTCTCAAACTAAATCTGTGGTCTTTTCATGGTAGAGATTTGTATGTACATGAGCTAGGTCCAGCTCACTGGGAATGTGTATTACACAACTTTTTGGGGAATACATCAGTGAAGTGACTTCCTCAAAGGCATACAACCAGGAAGTATCTGAGGTAGGATTGGAACTTAGCTATTCCTGGGGCAGCTTGGTTGCACAATGTATAGAGTCCTGGACTTGGAGTGATGAAGAAATGACTTCATATCTATCCACACACAGGTCTGCCAGAGTCTGACTCCAACATGTAAAGGGCTTTGTTTTCTTTCTCCTGACACCATGAGGACACAGGTGGACCCATTGGATTGTGCCCATGCCAGCTTCACTACATGACCACACCAGTGCTGATCTGTGGGGTAGCTGTTCTACCCTATTGGCCTCTATGTTTTCAGGCTGTGGACTCTACTGTGCTCCCTGTATTGCAGCCACACATCAACATTGGAAGAATACTGCTATTCACAAAGGGTTCTTTGGATCTAGGAGAAAAGGTCCCAAAAATCAACCCATGCATTCCTTTTTCTAACCCCTTAATTCTTATTCAGGGGGTTAGAAAAAGAAATGCACTGGGAGAAAGGGAAAGGGAAAGGTACAATGAGGTAAATTATCTCACAACAAAGAGTCAAGAATGAGCTATAATAGTTGAGAGGAAGATTAAGGAGGTGGGAAACCTTAATCTTGAACCTTCACCTTGAACCTTATTCTCCTCTGTACTGACTCAAGCAAGGAATAGCATAACAAGGAATAACTCAGTTATGTATAAAAATCCATATCGCACTATTGGAAAATTGGAGTGGGAAGGGATAAGAGCAGGGGGTGCTTCTCATTGAAGAGAGAGAAGTGGAGGCGGGAAATGTAACACACACTCCTACAAGCTTGGTTATAAAAAGGTGAAGGGTCCTTTTAGTTATTACAGAAAACACTGGACTAGGTGGTGATGTGGGGATGGACACAGTCTATCTAAAAAGCCTGATTTTCAGGGAAGAGAAACTTCATAATTTGTTAGGTTTGGAAAGTTCTCAGGGAAATTCTTATTTGGTGGAGAGATTTTGAAAATCATACAAGATTTGGTACTTTGACATTTGGCATTGGAGTATCATGACTGAGGAAACTGACTCTTAAGAAAAAAATTCTTTTGGTGGAAGAACAAGAAAAGCATCATTCAGAAAGGTTCATTTTTCTGTATTTGGGTCACCAAATAGGAGAAATATCACACACTTGTATAAGAAAAATAAGGGTATAAAGGCTGAATGGTAATTTTAAACTGTGTCAAGATCTAGTTTTTAGCAGAATTGACAAAAGATAGAGGATTTATACATGAAGACGGTAAGAAGATCCTTTGTTGAAGATGACTTGGATGAGTATGCAGATCAGAAATCTGCCTCAGATGGTATCTCCCCCACCCCCTAGACTGCTGTATGACATGAGACTTCTAAATGTACAATTTATTTTTTATCCCTTTCTTTTGGGTCTCTATATCTGTCCTTACCAAAGGTACTGCCACCTTTGACTTACCAATGCATTGATCAACTTCTTCTCTTTCCCTCTTTCTGTATTAGTTCACAATAAACTATTCTTGCTTGAAGGGGAGATGGATGAAAGGAAGAATGTGTATGGGAAAGAGAGTGAGGTAGCATTCATCAGAATAGAGATAGATGTGGAAACAAGATTTGAATAAATAAAAGAGGATGAATTGGGAGGAATGAGTACAATTTTTCTTTCCACAGAAATTATGTAATAGATGAAATGAAATCAAAGGTATCCATACAGGCCAGAGAGTTTCGACTTGAAAGAAATACAGGAAAATAAACTAATTGTAGAAGACACTATCAACATCAATTAGTACTAGGTTATTTTCTAGCAGAAGAAGAAGGAAATTTGAGCAATATCATGGAGAAATTGTTTCCCTAAGTTCAGAATAGCAATCAGTAGAATGGGAGACATAAGGAAGGAGTTACGTTTCACAGAGAAGGTAACAGGCAAATCATGTGTCCAACTGGTTTGGAACTTGTTTTGAGGTTAGAAGGCAGCTAAGTAGAATAAATGTGAAGTGTAGCTTGGAATTCTCATGAGTGAGAAGCTTACAAATGTTGACTTCTACTCTAGGAAAGCTAAAGGTTCATTTTCATGGTCATCCCATACTTGCAGCAGAAGTGAGAACATAGTATTGGAAATTGTACACCCTGTATTACCTAGTCAATGGGGTCATAGGGGAGGGACTTTGTAGTCAGATAAAGGTTCTTAAGGCTTGCTTTTGTTTCTGGAGGCTGTTATATTCACCCTTCAAGAGTGTGAATACTTTATTTCTCATGGTCTTGCCTCAGAAGCAGGTGTTTGACTGAGGTCAGAAGCCTTTCATTATCCCTGGGCCCAAATCGCAGCTACACTTACTAGCCCAGCCCTCCATTGTCTTACCTCCAGGGAACCTTCAGCTACTTCCTATTCTTCATGCTAGTAAAATGCTTTTTTCTTGGTTTCTGCTGTCTTGATGCTAACTCACCCAAATTACTGGTCATGCCCTTCAAGACCCTCCATAAATCCATCCTCCACTCACCCCAGACTACTTGACCATGCCTAGATCCCTACCACAGTTTTTCTGATTCTGTCTTGCCTGGGTTCAGCCCCAGGAAGTCACAAGTTTGGGGAGATGAGCCTCCTGCCTGGATTCTTTTGCTGGGGAATTCTGTGACTGAGCAGTTGGTTGGCACATGTGAAGGGTGTGGAAAAGGAAAGTGAGCAGGCTATTCATCCCCATTTCTCCTCAATAACGCAGTTCCTACTTAGGGATACCACCCCACCCACGGTGGGGCGGGTAAGTTCTGCAGTGAATAGAACATCAGTGCAGGAGTCAGGAGGACCTGAGTCCAAATCTCACCACAGACATTGACACTCACTATGTGACCTTGGGCAGGTCACTTAACCCCAACTGTCTCATCCTGGGTCATCTCCAGTCATCCCCATGAATATCTGGTCCCTGGATTCAGATGGCTCTGGAAGAGAAGTGAGGCTGGTAACCTGCGCAACCCTCACTCACTCAAAACAAAGTCAAGTGCAAGTCGTGTCATTATTTCTCTGGTGGCATGATCTTCTTCAGCAATGAAGAATGGACACACACATATATTGATATGATTAATTATGTTTATAGTTGTCTAATATTGAATGAGTCTTATGTACCTGATATAATCCAGCCTTGTCAAAGTACGCCATCTTTGTGATATGTGTTGTTGAACTGCCCTTGCTGATGTTTTTAATTTTGGCATTAATGTTCATTAGGGAATTTGGTCTATACTTTTTTTTCTTTGTTTCCCTTCTCCATAGTTTAGGATCAAAACTATATTTATGTCATAGAGGGAATTTGGTAGGATTTCTTCTTTATCATTTTTTCTAACAGTATCTATTGAAAATAAAGGTTCTTTAATGTATGGCAGAATTAACTTTTAAATCCATCTTGTACTATTTATGGCTTCTTTGATTTATGAAATTATTCTGTTTCTTTTGGTAATCTGGGCAATTTGTGTTTTTCTATGTAGTCATCCATTTCATTGAGGTTTTCAATTTTATTAGCACACATTTGAGCAAAATAGCTCCTAATCATCGCTTTTATTTCATCTTAACTGGCTGTGAATTCATTCTTTTCATTTTGGAAACTGGTAATTTGTATTTCTTCTTTAAATCTTTAAATCTTCTTTATCTCTTTTTATCTTGATTTCCTCATCTAGGAAATGGAAATTCTACTAGCACCTTTCTCTCAGGATGGCTAGGGGACCAAATGAGATAATTGCAAAGTGTATATATGTTCTCTAACCAACTTATTATTCAGGATTAGGTTACATGGCTTCAAATTAATTTTAAATCTATGCTTCCAAAGTTCTTTACTGAATGTAACTTTTATTGCATTATAGTCACACACAAAATGCATTTACTAGAACAGCATTTCTACATTTCTTATGAGATCCTTATATACCCTAATTTATGATCAGTTTTTGTGAAGTTCCTATGAATAGTAGAAAAATAGGTATACTCCTTTCTATCGCATTCAGTATTATTCATAAGTCTATCATTTCTATCTTCTCTCTAATTCTATTAAATTATTTGACTTTCTTCTTATTTGTTTTATGGATAGATTTATCTAGGTCATAGGGACAAACTGAGTAATGCCCCCTCCACCACCACTGCCATTATAGTTTTAATATCTATTTCCTCCTGTAACCCATTCATCTTTTCCTGCAAGAATTTGGATGTTATACCAAAAGGGTACACGTGTTCAGCATTGACATCAATTGTCTCTGGTAATTTTTCTCAAAATATAGTTTCCCTGATCATCTCTTTTAATAGCCTATTTTTTTTACTTTACTTATTTCTGAGATCGTGATTGTTACCCTTGTCTTTTTTATTTCAACTGATGTATAATAGATTCTGCCCCAGACTCTTATTTTAAGTATGTGTTTGTTTCTGTTTCAAGTATGTGTCTTGTAAACAATTGTAATAAGAGTTAAAAAAAATCTTCCTGTCTATCAATAGACTTCTGGTGGGGCTACTGAGAGAGGCTTGATTAGGGGAGACTTGTTTCTATGAAGGCAGATGCTGGATCAGGAGGGATCCTGCCCTCTCGCCCTGATAGGTGTAGCTATACTCTGAGGTGAGACTTTTCTTTGGAGCTTACCCTTTGGAAGAAGGTTTCTCTGCCAGATGAGACTCTGGGTAGCTGTTAAGAAGCCACCCAGCTTTGAAAACCTAAATGTTGGTGCTTCTCTCTCTGGTAGTGAAGTATGTATTGCCTATGGTAAGACAGTTTGAAGCTCTCTTTCCTTCATTTTAAATTAAAATTGCTTCAAATTAAAATTTCTACTTGTCATGTCTGTTTGTATTTTGTATGAAGTTCAGGGTGCTGACTTTTCACCCTGAACGAAGTGAATGATGTATGAACTTGCTTAAAGTAAGATTGTTTACCCCTCTTAAAGTCGCTTTCCTTCTAGAACAGCAGATCGGAGAACCTGTTCTTGCAGGTCGTCTTGGGTGCCAGGGTGCTTGCTCTAATATATTTTTAGATTCAGATTTTTAATCCATTCTATATCTTCTTCCATTTTAAGGATGAGTTCATCCTATTTACATTCAGTTATAATTGCTAACTGCGTATTTCTCCTCACCTTCTTCTCTTATTTTTATCCTTCTCTTTTTCACCTTGTCCCCTCCTCAAAAGTCTGTTTTGCCTCTAGCCATCACCTCTCTGAAACTACCCTCTCTCTTATTCTTTCTCTTAACATCTTGATCTTGTAGCACCAACACAATATTCACAGCAATTATGGTGACCATGAATGTGCTAGTGCAAATCTGAATAAATACAACAGACTCTCTAGGTGGAAGATAAAACCAAAACATTTATTCAGACACCAGAAAATCAAATCTATCATAATCCATAAAAAATAACAACACAGAGGACTCCATATCGTATCCCCAAACCTTCCCCTTGCTAGGTTTCCCACAAACCAGATCCATTACACTCATCACAAGCAGGCTCCCTTACACAAAATCACAAACAAGCTCTCTCACTCACACTAGCCAGTTGCCTGCTTGCCTGCACCCTTCCTATCTCTGAATAGACTCTGCCCTTTTTCCTCTCAGCTCTGCTCTAGCTCTGCCTTTTCTTTTTCCACCCTTCCTGTCCTACTGGTTCACCACAGGCTCCATGTGCCTTTGACTCATGTGACTCAGGCTTCCATGGAACCCAGACAGGTCACAGAGGTCAATTAATGAATGGAAAAGATCTTCCCATTTGAATTACCAATACATCCTTCCTACTTCCTACTTGGGCATGACTGTATAGGTATGTGTTTATTTCACTATTTGAACCAGTTCTTAGAAGAGTATGTCAAGTCTGTCTCCATTCCCCTCTCCATTGTATGAATTCTTCTTGGTGTGTGCCATTTATGTGAGAGAGCTTTCTCAATTTTTCCTCTCCCTTCACTCCCACTGTAAAGCATCTTTTTATATATATATTTTAAATCTTCCATTCTTCTAGATCATCCCAACATAACAGAATTACGCTCAGGCACTCTGTCTTAATACACTCCTTCTGCGATGTCTGTTGATGAAAATGTTCTGAGGAGCTACATGCAGTATCTTCCAATATATGAATGCACACCATTTAACCTTGCTTAATCCCTTGCAACATCTCACTTATATTTATTTTGTGCTTTTCTTCAGTCTTGCATATGAAAGTCATATTTTCTAATCAGCTCTAGTCTTTTCATTAAGATTGCTTGAAAGCCCTCTATTGTTTTTAATATCCATTTCCCCTTCTGACTTGTAGATTTATACTCAATTTTGTGTGGTAGGTTATTCTTACTTCGAATTCTAGTTCCTTTGCTTTCTAGAATATGATATCTTCTTTTTTTTTAAATTACACATTTATTAGCCTGCCAAATATAAAGATGATTTTCCTTCAAGTTCCTGTCTTGTAATAAAAGGGTAGCAGCTGATTTTTCAATTAAAAGTGCAACAAACTTAGACACTTACTAGCTGTGTGACTCTAGGTAAGTAACTTATCCTCAATTGTCTCAGATAAGGCCAAAAATATTAAATTTCTCTTTTATGAATAGATTTTCTGGGGTACAATAGCAATACCCCTTTCATAGCATCCTGTGGTTGCTGTAATGATTCTAAGAATGCTTCCCTAGTTATGGAACAGAAGACTGTGAAGTTGATTCCTACCTTCAGGCAGTTTTGGGCCAGAACCCTTTCCATATTCTTGATACTTCAAGTTCTGGAAATGTGCTTTTAAATAGCCCATTCTCTGGTGAATGTTGAAACCACAACACTCCCATTATGAGTTCAGCAAGAGCTTCCATGTGGTTCTGGGTCCACTCAACTTGAAACCTGTGTCAGTAGACCCCAGTGGCCACATGCCCAACCATTTCCTTCCTGGCCAGGTCCAAGGACTCCATATGGCATACTGTGGAATTCCATTTCTAGTACCTCATTTTTCTTCATTTCCTCCTCAGGAACCATAGCAAGTTGGAGCTAGGAGTGAAAGGTGTCAAACAAAATCCAATCTTCCTCCATAGAGTCAACCAGGTGTCTTGTGCCATGGATCCAACGACCTCCCAGGAACCAGCCTTAGGGCTCTGCTCCCCTTAGGTCGAAGGAGCATCTGGGACTGCGTGGGCTCCTCCATTTTGGTTCTAGGCAAACACTAGAATATATGTTCTAAGCCCTCTCTTCCTATATATGGCAGATGTTAAATTTTGTATGAGCCTAACTATGGCTCTACTGAATTTGAATTATTTCTTTCTGGCTGCTTGCAATATTTTCTCCTTGACCTAACAATTCTAGATTTTGCCCCAAATATTATGGGGAGTTCATTTTGGAGTATTTCATCATGAGTCCACTGGAAATATGCTTGGTTTATTACAATGATCAACATTATTAATTATTTCAAAGTTTGGTTGATTTATTACAATGATGAGCATTATTAATTCTTTCAAAGTTATTTCTCTTTCCCGAATTGTTGTCATTTAAATCCTTCTCCTGGTTCTGTTCATGCTGCATCATTTTAAAAAAGTAATACCAGGTTTTTGTGGAAACCATCCCTTTAATCATTTATTATAGTAAAAAAAAAAAAAAAAAAACATCCCTTAACATCTATACACTAGAACTTGTTCAGACATATCCCAATTGACAAGTAGCCTCTCAGAGTCCCATTCTTTGCCACCTCAAAAAAAAAAAAAAAGACAAAGCTCGACTTTTGTGTAACCTTAGTTTCTCCTACTTGAAATAATTCCTCCCCTCCACAAATGATTAATGGTCAAAGGATATGAAGAGGCAGTTTTCAGAGAAAGTAATTAAAGCTGTCTATAGTAATATGAAAAAATGCTCTACATCACTATTGATTAGAGAGATGCAAATCAAAACAAGTCAGAGGCACCAGACTGGCTAACATGACAAAACAGGAAGATGATAAATGTTGAAAAAGATGTGGGAGAGTTGGAACACTAATTCATTGTAGGTGGAGATGTGAACTGATCGAACCATTCTGGAGAGCCATTTGGAACTATACCCAAGGGGCTACAAAAATGTGCATGCCTTTTGACCCACTAATATCGTTTCTAGGACTGTATCTCAAAAAACATCATAAAAATGGGAAAAGGTTCCACATGTACAAAAATATTTATAGCAGCTTTCTTTGTGGTGGCCAAAAACTGGAAACCAAGGGGATGTCCATTAATTGGGGAATAGCTGAACAAGTTGTGGCATATGAATGTAAAGGAATACTGTTGCCCTATGAGAAACAATGAACAGGAAGACTTCAGAGGATCCTGGAAAAACTTATATGCACTGATGCTGAGTGAAAGGAGCAAAACCCAAAGAACTTTGTACACAGCAACACCCACAGCATGTGAGGAATTTTTCTGATAGAGTTAGTCTTTCATTGCAATACATGGACTTAAAAAATTTCCAATTGACTCTTCAAACAAAATGCCTTTCACATCCAGGGAAAGAACTATGGAGTTGGATTGCAGACAGAAAGAGACCATTTTATTGTCTATTATGTTTTGTTTTGTTTTAAGGTTTCTAGCATTTATTTTAATTCTTCTATGCAACGTGTATTCAGGGAGGGAATGAGGATGATGGGGGAATAAGGAGGAGGGAGGGGAAAAATATAAGATATATGGAAGTGATTGTTGAACACTGAAAACAAATAAAATAACTTAATTTCAGAAAAAAAAGAGAAATGATGAACAGGAAGACTTCAGAGAGTCCTGGAAAGACTTATATGAACTGATGCTGAGTGAAAGGAGCAGAACCAGGAGAACTTCGTACATAGCAACAACCACAGTGTGTGAGGAATTTTGCTGGTAGACATAGTCTTTCATAGAAATGTAAGGACCTGAAAAATTCCCAATGTACTTTGGAGGCAAAACGCCTTCTACATGTAAAGAAAGAACTATGCAACTGAATCGCAGAATGAAGTAGATCATTTTCTTTTGTGTTATGTTTTGTTTTGCTTTATGCTTTCTCCCATTCATTTTAATTCTTCTGTTCAAAGTGAGTATAGTGAAATTTTATTTAGTAGGAATATATGTGTGGTACTTATATAAGATTGCAAGCCTTCTTGGAGAGGGAGGGGAAAAAGACTAAGATATATGGAAGTGATTATAGAACACTGAAAAAAAATGAAATAATTATTAAAAAGAAAAAAAAAAGAAATAACCCCTTCTTTAATCCACACTCCATCTAATTCCTCATTGGTCCCTTTTTGCTATTTCCAGGTTGACTGACAGGTCTTTCTGTATCCCATTTCCCGTGAATACTCTTCCTTCCACTGACGAGTTCATTGGAAAGTGAGTCTGAAGTATCAGCAGCTTCTCACAAACCCCTCCTCCTTGTTTGCACACTACTGATTATGTGAGATATTTTTTCATTTAACTCCCTTTCCCTTTCCTCCTTTCATCCCAGTGACACTGATTTCCTTGGTATCCCCGGAACAAGGTACTCCACCTCTTTGCTCTGGGCATTTTCTCGGACTATCTCCATGCCTACAATGCTCTGTTCCCTAATCTATCTTTGTCAATTGCCTTGCCTTGGCTTCTTTTAAGTCCTAATTAAAATCCCATCTTCTATAGGGACTCCTCTTAACTTTTAGTGCCTTCCCTCTTTTATTTATTTCCTATTTATCCTGTACGAAGTTTGCACAAATTTGTCTGCTTCTTTTATCCCGTATTAGATTTTGATTTCCTTGAGAGCAGGGACTATCTTTTGCCATTTTCTGTATTCCCAGATTTAGCACTTTACTTGCCATAGAGAAGGTGCTTAATAAATGTTTGCTGACCGACTGACTGAAGAGAGCATTCAGGTAAATTTCAAGGTTATACTTGCCTCTCTTTTCAACTGTATTGCATACTGCTGAATAAAAATTTTTTTGCATATCTCAGTGTTGTCCATTGTGAATTTAGTTTGGCACCATGCTCTCATTAGCTCACCCTGGTCTAACACCTTCTCCCTTTGCCTCCATAAGTAGTATGGTCCTCTCTCCAACACACTTGTGGTAGACTTGGTGCAGACACATGATCGGCTTTGGGCTTATTGCAGCTCAGTGTTCGTGAGCTCAAGTGATGCATCAGCCTCAGTCTCCTTTAGGAGCAAGAATTATAGACATGTGCCACCATAACAACCAATATCTTAGCCCAGAAGGTTAATGGTGAGAACTGACGTTCATACTTTTTTTTTTAATTTTCTCATAGTTCCTAGAGGTTTAACTTTGAACCTGTAGATTCTCAGAGATGATTTTTTTAATGGTTTAAATCACTGATTTTAAACCACCTGTAGATTCCATTTCCATGGCAGCTTGATGACCACCAACTCCCCCCACTTTCAACCTGCAATCCCTCCCATCACAATTTCTGATTTACCTTCCTCCAACCACACTTATTCTAATACCCTTCACTGTCATTATCTCAAAATATAAGACTTTATTAAGTTTGATGATTTTATTTTTTTAAGCAGTCTGTTTTTAAAGGTATCAAAAATACCCCCTTTTCTACTTAAAAAATTTGACAAATACACTTTGTGATTTATGAGATGTTGTTGGTTGGGTCGCCATCAGGACCATCTGAAACTTTTTCACCATATTCTCCCTCCAACCGGATGTAGTACTTGATGCCTGGGAAATAGAAGTTCTTCAAAATAATTATAGTAATACACAGTAACAATCACAGTATGTGAGGAATTTTTCTGGTAGACTTAGCCCTTCACAGCAACTCAAAGATACAAAAAATTCTCAAAGGAGTCTTGAGGTAAAAAGGAAAAGGTCACCAACAGCGCCTATAGTTAATCGTCTCAAGGTGTCCCAAGGGAGAGAAAGTGCCCTGAACCCCAAAAGGCGTCCCTTGTTTCAGGGGAGAGTGCCAGAGCCCATTGAAGGCTCTGCCCGAACCCCAGGAAGCATTCCTATGTGCTGAAGAGGTGAACCTCAAGTATAGGGCGAACAGAGAGGCAAACTTAGGAAGCTTAAGGGAAAAGAAAGCTCACCTTTACTTGGAGAGGGCTTTTGACGTCAGATTGTGCCCTGGAGGAGTCGCCAAAAATACGATGAGGGTCAAGAAAGGTGCAGGAAGCTCTAGAGATCCCTGTCAGCCTAGTCTGGAAAGAATTCACTGGACTCAAACAATCTTAAGTCAAGTAGGCAAAACAGTTTTTTATTATTACACTTTTTGGCGGGCAAGAATACTTAGGGAACCTGCCATTTAAAAGCATTATAGACAAAGTTTATATAGATTATTGTACAGTAAGATGTGTGCCAAATACTCTAAATAGGTATTTTGTGGTGTGATTAGGGAGTAGTCAGTTCTTAAAGGAACATGCACTTTTGGTATGTACTGCGCAGGTATTTTACTCAATATTCATCGGGAATTAGCCCAAGGGGGAGATACATGGAGGTGTGGTTTTAAGTCTGAAACGTCACTAAATCAACCAATAGTCAGGGTTGATCATAAAACATCGTACTTCTGTCATCAATGTCTTCTTAGACAAGATTAATGCAAAGGACCTCACATACATCTAAGTAGAAGACACATACCGCTGGTCAGTGAGTAATAAATGTTGCTATGAACCAGTGAATAGCTAATTTAGTCAGGATGCAGCTGGCTCTAAGTGATAAATTCTGTATGTCCAGCTGGCTACTATGGCAGGAAGGGAGATAACAGTTTCTCCTGGGGCAGGCTGTCCTTGAACTGGAGGGAGACTGCCTGAGAGAGTGTTTTGAGGTTAGAGAGAAATGTGATTTTAGAATTGGGTTCCAAGCACATGCACCCAAGCACCCCATCACAGTTATCCAACCAATTCTGAGTCCTTACTGCATTATTCCTGTTCTTTCAGGGGAATTTGTGGTTAACTCCTCAACCACAGCATGAACTCTATGGGATATTTAGGGTCTGATTCTTCCTGCAGTCAGGACTGATGTGGATAGAAACAGTGCCTTCAGAAGTAAAGTAATATTGATTGACTTTGTGAGGCCCTTAGTGACCCAAAATCTCCCCTTACAACAACTTGCCCTTATCCTAGACCATAAGATTCCTTGTTCCTGCCCCTCATAGTGGGGGAACAAAAAATTCCTGTTCCTACCTCTCATCCTGGGAAATGGGATTTCCTTATCATGTGTCCTTCATAATCCTCACCTGTGCCTTTATCTTGCAAGACTTACCCTAGATCTCCTATACCCACAAGGAAACCTTAAACTCATCCTACATAAATCTGGTCCTTTTCCTCAAGCAAGGCCTTTGTTTAGCTCCTTGATAAATCTCAGACCAGCTGCTTTTGCATCAATAAAGCTCCCAAGTGGCTACAGAGAAGGTCTAAGTGAATTCATTCACATTTTGAACCAGTTCTCCCATCTCTCCCTTTTCAACAGGACCTGAGAGAATTCCAACACGTTTGAATGATTACATGTAGAGGGGATGGAAGACTTTCTGATGATCTGTTTTCGTGGACAAACATTAGCCACTACAATTCAAACTGCTTCCTTTTTCCTCTGTTCTATAAGACAGCGTCTTCTTTTCCTGACACTATTGCAGTCATAGTCTCTGTATTCTCCTGCTTCTGGTTACTTTGTATGAATGAGGAACAAACAATGAATGGGAAAGCTTTTGTTAGATGTTTATGAAATGAACTGGGAATATATTTAGAAAAGTAAGGCTGTCCTCAAGGAGCTTATACCTGAAGACAAAAAATAGAGGACCTTTATATTGTGAGTCAGATGGAAAGAGCTTTATTGACCTCGGGGTGCAGCATACAAAGGACCACATCTGCGTGTGTCTTAGTAATAAAAAGTTCAGAGGCTTCACTCTGGTGCTGGAGTTGGAGTTTTGCTTTTAAGCAAGGCTCCCTGGCTCAGGCCATAGTATTTGGGGCTGAACAATGAGGAGCCAATTTCCAGGAAGGAAGGAAGGAAAAGATAGGGAGTTAAGAGAGGGCTTTGGAGAAGGATGCCTTTGGGAGGGGTTGGAAGGAAGATCTGTTATGCTGGTCACTCATGGCAGGTAGGTCCATGATCTTTGCCTCTCAAGGGAGGCTGTGATCTTGATAAATTCCAGATATATATATATATATATATATATATATATATATATATATATATATATATATATATATGGATAGATCTTTCCTGTCATCACAGGATTCCCATGTGAAGACAGGAATAGTCATTTACTACCTTCAGCAGGGGGGAGCAGCTAGATGGTTCAGTGGATAGAGTGCTGCGTTTTGAGTCAGGAAGACGTGAGTTCAAATGGCCTCAAATATTTACTGTGTGACCTTGAGCAAGTCACTTAACCCAGTTTTTCTAAGAGGCAACTAGGTGGCTCAGGGTGTTGAGTGCTGGGCCTCAGGAGTCAGGAATACCTTAGTTCACATGGCTTCAGTCATTTATGACCTGTGTGACATTCTGTTCCCACAGTTCCCCATTTCCACAGAGTGGGAAGGTAAGCTTCATTTCCTAATTCTCTTGGGCTAATCTCAAAGTTTAGTCATCACAATTACAATGCTACTATCTTTGGGAGTTTCATTTCCACTGTGATTTTCCATTTTTATGCTGTTCTGGTTATGTTCACTTAATTCAATTAGTCCACATACATTTTCCCATCCTTCTCTGAACACCTGTCATTCAAAATTCCTCTTTTCTTTTCCTTTTCCATTTTTTTCAGACCTGTGATTTTACTAGCTATTCCAGGTGCATTAACTCCTTCCACTTGTGTAGATAAACAAACCATCTACAACCTTAGGGGCTTACAGGAGAGCTGCCTCAGTTCCCTGAAAGGTTAAATGACATTCCAAAGGTTACACAGTTTGAATATGGCAGGGTAGAACCTGAACTCTCATTTTCCTGACCTCAAGCTTGGACTTCTATCTACTGGGGCCACCTGCTTTTCATCATTTTTTCCTGTGCATAATCTATCACATTCATGTAGATATGTAATAAGTACATTTTTAAGAATTCCTTTTATTATATTTTTCAGAAAGAAATCTACCTTTTCTCATCCAATTGCCCTACTCCTCACTGAGAAAGAAAGAAAATCAAAACTCCTACTATATTCTTGGCAAGTCAAGCAAAAAAATATGTCTGCATTGGTCATGTTAAAAAAAATAGTCTCATTCTGTACTCTAGCCTTACTTGTAATCAGCTGAATCTGACATATCTTTTCGCAAAGAACTGCTGTAACTTCCTCAGCCCCCACCCTAATAAAAGCATCAATAGGGCAATTGCAATTCTGCAGAAGCTGGGCTCGAACCCAGGGCTGCCTGGATAAGGCCAGCTCCACCCCCCCTGTGCCAGGCTCCCTGTCCCAGAGGAATCACTGTCCTATCCTGAAGGGAGAATCGGAGAAGAGCGGAACCTAGACTGCGTTTGTCCCAGGGCGTCCATCGGACATCAGAGCACCAACATGGTGCTGGTTTCCAGTCTGGGCTTCACAGAATTGTTCATGGCTGGCATACACTTGCGGGGTTATGGAGACCCAACTCTTCACTATATAGAAAAGGAAACTGAGGCTCAGAGAGGAAGTGCTTTGCCCCCCTTCACAAAGGGAAACAGCAGAGCGGGTCCGGGATTAGATATTCGAACCCAAGTCCTTCCAATTCAGATGCCCAACCCTCCCCTTAGGTCTCACCTGGCCCCCACCGCGCCCCCAGCCCCCATGCATCCTGTCACAGCGCGAGGCTCCAAAGAACCTCCAGCACAGGAAGCAGCCAGCCCAGGGCTCGGCCACCCTCGCGATCTTGAGCTGCGGCCCCTCCCGCGGGGAGCTAACTGACCTGGCGCATGCGCACTCACGCAGCGTTAGCTTCACCGTTGGTCCCATGCGCATGCGCGCTGCAACTGGAGAACGCATGCGCATTTCGGTCCCCCTCGAGGCGTTGCTAGGGCTACAGCCGTCTCTAGGATCGCTTCATTTATCGCTGTTACCCGCTTGGGAGTCACTTCATTTGGAGCCTCTGGCGGTTGACGAATTTTTGGAGCATAGGCGAGGGCCCAGAGAAGGCGGAAACACCAAGGGAAGAACTCCTCGTGAGTTCCCCCACCCTCTCTGAGACCCGGGCCAACATGAAGAAGGTTTTTAACATCTTTAGGGGGAGCGTTGTGTCCCCATCTTCCTCCTCCCCCTCCGCTCCCCCGCGCACGGACAGCGGGGTCCCACCCTTCGGCCCGGATTCTTACATCGTCAAAGTCAAGGACCTCGATAAGATCCATAAAGCTGCTGCGCTTGGGGATGTGAGGAGGGTGCAGCAGCTGCTGCTGCTCAAAAAGGCCGGAGTCGACGATCTGGACAAAAAGTGCAGGTGAGAGGGGGTGGGGGAGAGAGACGGGAACAACCCTCCCCCTCCCTCCACGGGGGCCTTGGCCAAGCTCTTCCCCTCAGCAGCTGGGACGGCGCAGGGTCAGGCTCTGCCTGCTGGAGAGTGTATCTCAGTCCTGACTGCTGGCGTCCCCTCCCCCTCCTGCCTGCCCGTTTTTACTGAAGGGACACTCCTTCACTTCCTTTAGCCAGCCTCCAGCTGACCCGTTTTCTCGGTGATGGGGTGGGAGCAAGTGCTACCCCGTTCCGGTGAAATGTTGTTTTCAGCCTTTCAGTTGTGCCTGACTCTCTGTGAAGGCCTTTGAGGGATTTTCCTGGCACCAATACTTTGCCATTTCCTTCTCCTGGTCCTTTTACAGATGAGCAAATTGAGGCAAACAAGGTTAAATGACTTGCCCGGGGCCACATAACAAATATTTGCGTAAGACTAGATTTGAACCCACGAAGATGAGTCTCCCTGATCCAAGGCCCAGCACTCCTATTCCCTGGGCCACCTAGCTGCAGTCAGGAGAAACACGGTCACTATATATGGCATGTAAATGCAACAAGGCAGACAAGTACTTTCTGCTTTTGTTAATCGCGTTCTATGTGCCAGGCACCCAGCTAATTGCAACAGATACAAAGAAAACTGGAGGTTATCCCTGCTTGCTAGGAGGTCAGTCTAATGGAGGTGGTAATCTATAAGGGAGACTAGGAAGTAGAGGATCAGGTACTTAGGAGGAGACCCAGGAAAAAGCAGTGTTACAAAACAAAGAGAGTAGGGAATATTAAGCACACAAGGATTCTAGTTTGAAAAGACTTCAGAGAGATCAAGTAGGATGAGAATTGAGAAAAGACCATTAGATTTGGCAGTTAAGGGAGCATTGGTATCTTTGGAGATTTTAAAAGCCAGACTAGTGTTAAAAGAAAGGGTCTAGAGAGGAAGTGGAGGCAAGTGTTGTCAACGATCTTCTTATGGCAGAAATTAGGCACAAATGCTAAGAGAGATGAGGGATAGCAGTGAGGATGGATTGATGAAGTGAAGATGTTTTTGGGAATATAGGAGAAGTCATGGACATGTTTGTAGGCAAGGAGGTAAGTAGCCAGTAGGCAGGGAAAGACTGAAGAAAAGTGAGAACAGGAATGAGAGAGGGGCGATATGCTGGAGGAGATAAGATAGAATGGGATCACTTGTACCTAGAGAAGCATTTTCAGGAGCAAAGAGAAGGAGTACGTCTTCATGTGAGATGGATGAAGGAGGAGATAGTGACAGAAGGCATTTGGATGATGTTAGATGAGAATAAAGGGGGTCAGGGTGGTCTCAAGTAATGGCCTCAATTGTTTTCAGCCAAATATGAGACAAGATTGTTAGCTGAGGAGGTGAAGAGTGCAATATGGGAGCTTTGAGGAAGGATGAAAAGGTTTGGAAGAGCTGCTGTGGTAAATGTAAAGTGACTAGTTTTTGATGCGTAGTTTATAGAATCAGCTTCCTTACTCTCTCAGTATACCTGATATAGCTATCCGATTAAATGTGTATGTCTGAGTTTCTCATGGGGTATGGACTGGATATATGGTGTCATGGTATAGGGAACTCCCTTTGCACTGCAAGTCAGTATCTTTCAGCAAATTAAAATCTTAGATAATTGGTTAGATCCCTGAGAGGTTAAGTGACTTGCCCAGGTCACGCTGCCAGTGTGAGTCAGAGGTAGTTCTTGCCAGTTTCAAGGCTAGCTTTCTCTCCTCTGTACTGTGATGCCTTTCTGGAGTGTAATAAATGACTTAGGCAAGGGGATCTTTAAATGTGAGTCACAGAAATTATCCACAGGAAAATTAAGTTCCAAGTGTATTTTGTAAAGGACATATATGTTATATTTTGTTTGTTAAACATTGGAAATCTGTGGAATTCAGGATGGGAATTTGATGGTTCCCAGTGCATTATTCACTTTCCCCAGTCTAACTTCATACAGTTTCACAATTGTTGAAAACATACAAATATTATTATATGTGTTCTTAGAAACAAAGAAACGCTGTCCTGTTGTTACCATACCACTATGTTGAATGTAATTTCCAACATTAGTCATTCATTAGTTTTCAAAATTAGAAGTAATAACTATATATTGAGATTTTATTAATATTTTCGCTTATCCTAAAAGCCAAGAAATGCCGGTGTTGGCATGATGCCTGTGAACATAGGTCTATATCAATTCACCTGCCTTCACAATTACAGACCAAAAGTAGGAATGGATGAGAAAGAACAGTCTCATAGGTTAAAGTAACTGAGGTATTGGCTCATTGAAATGGCAGAAGTCAGAGGCTTTCATGGTTGTCTGACTATCACTGACATTGTACTGAAACATATGCTGTGATTTGCGGACTAATATAATAACTTTTGCCATTCCCATAAATATATGTTGTTTTGTTGAGATGGTTATTAAAAAGCATTTCAATAGAGTAATGATAACGGAAATGAGTGAAGTAACCTATTTGTTTAAGATACAAATGTTGTGTAAGATTGAAGAAAAACAAAAACCTACAACCAGTCACTATACAGTTTTAAAAATGCTAGTCCCTTTTCAAGGTTGAGGTACTTTTCACCGTGTTCAATAGTGACAAAAGAAGAGAACCCTAGCCAGTTGAGCCTGACTGGTATGTCAACTAGATAATTACCACCTATATAGAAGATTAACTATACTTACCATGGAAAGAGACATTCCCAGAACGATGAATGTTGTAATTGCTAATACAAACTACAGGTGAAGTCAGGTTGAAAGTTGTCACAGACTTTTGTCGCCCCTGTCTTTATGTTATATTCTTCCCTAAAATACACAGCAACCAAGGTGCCCTCCCCGCATAGTGTCACTCAGTTAGTATGATGACTGGCCCACTATCTTTCACTTTCAGCATTTAAGGCTGTTTTGCTTCCTTCCTTTCTGATTTCTTTCACCCCTCATTACTCAGTTTCTTGCTTAAGCAATTTCCCAAATGTATATAAATATGTTTTTAAATTCCTTCCCCTCTCTGTACCAATGCTTTCGCAGGAATATCTCTATCTATCCTGGCTCTTTTACCATGCTTCCATTTTCATTTTATCCCTTTACTGAGTAAAATGTAATCCTACCCACATCATAGCTGATAGAGATGGGATACAACTGCATTAAGAAAGACAAAATTAGTCTAAACTGAATGAAACAATCTCCAATTTGTTTTAGTTTCTTTCACAATCTCCATAATCAACGAATTAATTTCATCTCCACACTTTTTCCTATAAGCATTAACATCCAAGTTTTTCAAGAGATACAGAAATATTATTCACTGTGGTTTTCCTGTTTTGTGTAATTACTCATTTCAGATAATATTCTCTTGTGGAAAATAATTTTTGACTGCGGGTAGAATGTTGAACATGAAAAGTCAGGAAGACCTGAATGCAGATTCACCCTCAGATGCTTTCCAGTTGTGTGACCCTGATCAAGTTACTTAATCATTCTTTTGTCTCTGTGTCCTCAGCTATGAAATGAGGCTAATAATCTGGCCTACTTCCCCAAGTTATTACAAGGACCAGATGAGACAATATTAATAAAGTGCTTAGCACAGTATCTGGGACATAGTAGTAGACACTTACTGCTTGCTAGTTGCCTTACTTCTCAGGCATCATCCAAGCACATCAGCATTGCAGGTGGAAGGATGGGAAAGGAAGAGATCTGTTCCCTCCACCTGTGTGAAGAAGGCATGAGGGAAAATGCAAAAGGGGAGTTCTGCGGAACAAGGAAATGTTTTTTTAATAAAAATTTATGTATTTAACTTTTTACATTCATTTTCAAAAATTTTGGGTTCCAAATTTTTTTCCCCATTTGTCCCTCCCCCCACCCCAATACACCGAGCAATCTAATTTTCCCTATCACCAATCTGCCCTCTCTTCTATCATCCCTCCCTTCTCTTATCCCCATCTTCTCTTTTGTCCTGTAGGGCCAGATGACTTTCTATTCCCCATTGACTGTATTTCTTATTTCCTAGTAGCAAGAACAATACTAAACAGTTGTTCCTAAAACTTTGAGTTCCAAATTCTCCCCATCCCTCCCTCCCCACCCATTCCCTTTGGGAAGGCAGGCAATTCAATATAGGCCCTATCTGTGTAGTTTTGCAAATGACTTCAATAATAGTCATGTTGTATAAGACTAACTGCATTTCCCTCCATCCTATCCTTCCCCCCATTGTTTCTATTCTGTCTTTTGATCCTGTCCCTCCTTGAATGTTGACTTCAAATTGTTCCCTCCTCCCATTGCCCTCCCTTCTATCATCCCCCACTTGCTTATCTCCTTCTCCCCCACTTTCCTGTATTGTAAGATAGGTTTTCATACCAAAATGAGTGTGCATTTTATTCCTTCCTTTAGTCGAATGTGATGAGGGTAAACTTCTTGTTTTTTTCTCAGCTCTCCTCTTTTTCCCTCCACTAAAAAGTTTCCTGCTTGCCTCTTGAATGAGATATAATTTACCCCATTCCATTTCACCCTCTTTCCTCCCACTGCATTTCTCTCTCACCGTTTACCTTAATTTCTTTTAAGATATGGTCCCATCCTATTCAATTCACTCTGTGCTCTCTGTCTCTGTATGTGCATGCATGTGTGTATGTGTGTGCACACACACGTGTACATGTGTGTGCGCATATGTGTGTGTGTGGTCCCACCAACTACCCAGACACTGAAAAGTTTTAAGAGTTACAAATATTGTCTTTCCATGTAGGAATGTACAGTTCACCTTTGATAAGTCCCTTATGACTTCTCTTTGCTGTTTACTTTTTCATGCTTCTTCTCATTCTTGTGTTTGAAAGTCAAATTTTCTTTTCATCTCTGGTCTTTTCATCAAGCATGCTTGAAAGTCCTCTGTTTCATTGAAAGACCATATTTTCTCCTGAAGTATTTATACTCAGTTTAGCTGGGTAGGTGATTCTTGGTTTGAGTCCTAGTTCCTTTGACTTCTGGAATATCCTATTCCACGCCCTTTGATCCCTTAATGTAGAAGCTGCTAGATCTTGAGTTATCCTGATTGTATTTCCACAATCCTGGAATTGTTTCTTTCTAGCTGCTTACAATATTTCCTCCTTGACCTGGGAACTCTGGAATTTGGCCACAATGTTTCTAGGAGTTTCTCTTTTTGGATCTCTTTCAGGTGGTGATCGATGGATTCTTTCAATACTTATTTTGCCCTCTGGTTCTAGAATATCAGGGCAGTTTTCCTCAATAATTTCATGGAAGATGATATCTAGGCTCTTTTTTTGATCATGACTTTCAGGTAGTCCCATAATTTTTAAATTGTCTTTCCTGTATCTATTTTCCAGGTCTGTTGTTTTTCCCATGAGATATTTCACATTCTCTTCCATTTCTTCATTCTTTTGGTTTTGTTTGGTGATTTCTTGGTTTCTCGTAAAGTCATTAGACTCCATCTGTTCCATTCTAATTTTGAGAGAACTGTTATCTTCAGTGAGCTTTTGAACCTCTTTTTCCATTTGGCTAATTCTGCTTTTGAAAGCAATCTTCTCCTCATTGGCTTTTTGAACCTGTTTTGCCAATTGAGTGAGCCTATTTTTCAAGGTGCTATTTTCTTCCTCATTTTTTTGGGTGTCCTTTCCCAAGGTATTGACCCGTTTTTCATGCTTTTCTTGCATCTCTCTCATTTCTCTTCCCAGTTTTTCCTCCACCTGTCTAACTTGCTTTTCAAAATCTTTTTTGTGCTCTTCCATGGCCTGAGCCCACTGGACATCCACCTGGGATGTCTGGGATACAGAGGTCCTGACTTCCACGTCTTTCCCTGTTGGTAAGAATATTTCCTCGTCATCAGAATTGAAAGGCAGGAACATCTGCACCCCATCAAAGTATCTCTCTGTGGTCTTATTTTGCTTCCTTTTTCTGGGCATTTTCCCAGCCAGTTACTTGACTTCTGAGATTCCTGTCTACCCCTGCCTAGATCCGCCCAGCTAGTGCTTGGGGTCTGAGATTCAAATGGGCTTTCCACGGCAGGCGGGGCTGCTATAAAATGTAAGCTTAAGTTCTGGTGCTTGGGTGGGGGCAGGGCTGCCTCCCAGGCTCAGTTCCCTCAGGGGATTTATGCAGAGACCTTCAGTAACGGGGCGAGTGGGGGCAGGGCCGCCTCCCAGGCTCAGTTCCCTCAGGGGCTTTATGCAGAGACCTTCAGTATTGGAGAGGGTGGGGGCAGGGCTGCCTCCCAGGCTCAGTTCCCTCAGGGGCTTTATGCAGAGACTTTCAGTAATAGAGTGGGCGGGGGCAAGGCCGCCTTCCAGGCTCAGTTCCCTCAGGGGCTTTATGCAGAGACCTTCACTAATGGGGCGGGTGGGGGCAGGGTCGCCTCCCAGGCTCAGTTCCCTCAGGGGGTTTATGCAGAGATCTTTGGTAATGGCCCTGAACTTCTGCCAGCCTGCTCAGGGAATCCCGGGGACTGCCACCACTGCCTCTGCCACTGCCTCCTGAGGGGGCCTGAGTAACGGAGACACCCAGCTCCCCTTTCGGCCAGCCCAGACATCTCTCTCACTGACCTGGAGCATCTGTGGGTGGAGGGACCTTCCCAGCTTCCAGAGATTCTGTCCCTGAAGCCTGCTCAGATCTGCTGCTTTGGGCTGCCCGGCCAGGGCAGCTCAGGGGTGGGCTCCACTTACCAGGGTGCGATGGACCCTGGGGATGGCTCTCCAGGGCTCTCTGGAACTGAAATCTTTTCCACTGTGTTTCTGCGTGCCTTGCAGTGTTTCAGAATTTGTGGGGAGTTCTTCTTGCAGGAATATATGGGCTCTGGTTTCGGAGCTTGCATACATGAGTCTTTCTACTCCGCCATCTTGGCTCCACCCCCAGAACAAGGAAATGTTAACGATCCATATGTGAATATTTAGATCCACCTTTTTTACTTCAGAAATACATGATTTTGTTGGTATGGATATTCTCTCCACCAATACATGTAATGACTTTTTAACAACTTAGTAAATGATTCGTCAGAGGCAGCTAGGTGAATCAGTGCCAGAACACGGAGGCTGGAGTCAGGATGACTCATCTTTTTGAGTTCAAATTGGGCCTCAGACATTGATTGCCCTGGGCAAGTCACTCAATCATATTTGCCTTCTTTTCCTCCTCAGTTAAAATGAACTTCAAACCACACCAATATCTTTGTCAAGAAAAGCCCAAATGGGGTTCACTAAGAGAACATGACTGAAAAAACTAAACAACATCGCTTATCTTTGAGATTTACTGTTGATAACCAATTCATCCTCCTTTGACCAACCTGGTGATGTCTTTATGAATTTAGTTAGGTTTTTCTGTGGGCAGCAGACATACCAGCCTCTTGCCTTGCCAGCATGGTAGAGCTACAACAAACTTGCACCCTGCTGTAGTAGACTTTAGTAACACAGAGCCCCTTCACCTGTCCAATTTTGCGTTGCAGTAAGGCTTTAGTGGAGGATGCATACACATTTTCATATGTGCTTGTCAAAATACACAATATACAAATTCGAAAATGGTTCTTTTTTCCTGAGGCAGCAGCCTTACTAAATATTTTATAATTATGGATACTCTTAGTGGAAAGAAGTTATGAGCCTTAACAGCCAGGCAATGTGGTGCACACCTGTAATCCCATCTGGTATGAGGTTGAGGCTGGTGGATCTCTTGTACCCATGAGTTCTGAACTGCAGTGGGCTATGCCATTAGGAAGCCTGCATTAAAACTGGTATCAGTATGGTGAGTCTTAAGGCACAAGGGGTCATCAAGTTGTCTAAGCAGAGGTGAACCATCTCAGACCAGATACTGAGTGAAGTTCCCATGCCAGTCGCTAGTGAAATCTTAATTTACCTGCTGTTTGTCCCCCAGGCACTTTTGTTCATCATATCCAGTAATAAGATCTTATGCACGTTGTAGATTTCTTAGGGTGACAAGAGTGGCCACTTTCATTATTTTGGCAGTGATTTAGAGTTCAGGGAAAATAAATGAATGAATGAATGAATGAATAAATAATACTGCATTTTGTGTTAGAACCGCAGTACCTACCTATAGTACCAATATTGCTTCAATTTCTATGGTGCCTTTTAGCAAGATATAGTTTCCTTCCTTTTCTCTTTTTTTATTAGATCTAATTCTGCTTTTCTATTGCCTGAGATTAGGATTACTCCCCCTGTAATTTTTACCTAAACTGAAGCATAATATATTCTACCCCAACCTCCTACCTTTACCCTGTGTGTATCCCCCTGTTTTAAATGTGTTTCTTGCAAACAACATATTGTTGGATTATGTTTTTTAATTTCTTCTGCTATCTACCTCCGTTTGATGGAAGAGTTCATCTTTTTCGCATTCACAGTTGATTACTATCTGTATCTTTCCCTGTATGCTCTTTCTCCCCATTTATAATTTTTGTTCTCCCTTTATCCTCCCCCTCCACAATAGTTTTAATTTCTGACCAATGTCTCCCTCAGTCTTCCCTCCCTTCTTTCGGCTTCCACTCTGTTTTGCTCCCCTTTTTCCTACTTCCTACATCTTCTCTCCCTTTTGGCTTCCCCTCTCTTTTCTTTCCCTTTTCCTCTCCTACTGCCTATAGAGCTAGTTAGATTTCTATACTTAATTGAGTTTGTTGTTGCCTCCTTGAACCAGGTCTTATGAGAGTAAATCTCAAACACTACTCATCTCCTTCCCCTCTTTCCCTCTATTGTAATATGTTTTTCTGCCTCTTCCTGTGATGTAATTTACCTTTTTCTGCCTCCTCCTTTTCACATCTCCTGTCACAATCCCTTCACACCCATTAATCACATTTGCTATCACAACATCATTTAATTTATGCCCACTCCCTCTTTGCCATTGTATTTTGCTTTTAAATATCATAATAAATATACAATTCTCAAGAATAACAAGTGTCATTTTCCCTTATGGAGATGTAAAGAGTTTGCCCATATTGAATACCAAGTTTAATTTTTCCCTATTTGCCTTTTTATGCCTCTCTTGAGACTTGTATTTGAAGATCCAATTTTCTCTTGAGCTTTGGACTTTTCATCTGGAAGATCTGGAAATCCCTTATTTCATTGAATGACCATCTCCTTGTCTAAAATATTATGCTCAATTTTGCTCGATAGTGAATTCTTGGTTGTAGTCCCAGATTCTTGACCCTACAAAATATCATATTTGGATTCTTCTAATCTTTTAAAGTAGGAGCTGAGTGGTCCTGTGTGATTATGGCTGTAGTTCCTCAACATTTGAACTGTTTCTTTCTGACTGCCTACAGCATTTTCTCCTTCACTTTATAATTCTGTAATTTGGCAACGATATTCCTTGGAGTGTTCAGTTTGGGATCTCCTTCAGGAGGTGATCAGTAGATTCTTTTGAGGACTATTTTTTCCTCTGGGTCTAGGACGTCTAGGCAGTTTCCCTTGATGATTTTGTGAAGATATTGTGCAGGCTGTTTTTTTTTCATCATGGCTTTCTGTTAGGCCAATAATTCTTAGATTTTCTCTCCTGGACCTATTTTCCTAGTCAGTTGTTTTTTTCAATTAGCTATTTTACATTTTCTTCTTTTTTTCCATTGTTTAGATTCTGTTTGACTGATTCTTGATATGTCATAGAGCCATTAGCTTCTAGTTTTCCAATGCTAATTTTTTATAGATTGTTTTCTTTCGTTAACATTTGCTTCTCCTTTTCTGTCTATCCCATTGTTCTTTTGGAAGGCATTATTTTCTCCAGTTCATTTTTGTACTTCCTTTTTCATTTGCCCAATTTTCCCAATTAGCTTTTGTGCTTCCTTTACATTTGTCCAAACTGTATTGAAATTCTTCCATGAATTCTTTTTTTCATATTTTTAAAATCATTGGCCAGTTTGTCTTGTACTTCCCTAATTTGTCTTTTACAATCCTTCTTGAGCATTTCCAAGAAGCTCTTTAGGCTTTTGGTCCATGCATATTCCCAATGCACTCGAGGCCAAATGTCTTCCATACGAGAAAGAAGTATGGAATTTGATTGCATAATGAAGAAGACCATTTTTTTCTTGTGTTTTGTTCTGTTTTGATTTTTCTCATGGTTTCTCCTATTCATTTTAGTTCTTCCACTCAGCATGACTAAGGTCAAATTGTATGTAGTAAGAATGTATGTGTACAATCCATATAAGATTGCATGCCATTTCAGGGAGGGAGGGGAAAGGGTGGGGGCAGAAAATCTAAGATTTATGGAAGTGCTTGTAGAAAACTGAAAATGAATGAATGAATGAATTAAAAACATTGTTTTAAATATCTACAGTATCTAATAAGAGTACAACTTTGAATTTTGTTATTAACAAGCAGTCATACAGCTCTCTCATTTCCATAGGACACCACTTCACCTGGCCTGTGCTAAGGGATACCCAGATGTTGTGTCCCTCTTAGTAGAGAGAAAATGCAAACTAAACCACCTTGATGATGAGGATCAAACACCTTTAATGAAGGTATGAACCAGTATATATAATGTGTTTTGATTTCTCTGTTTGATTAAGGAAATATGCTTTGCTAACTTATTTAAATGTCATTGATGATATTTTAGTGTACTAATTTTTGTTAGAGTATTTATTGTCTCTTTCTCTACATTATATTGACAGGCAATACAGTATCAGCAGGAAGAGTGCACAACTACCCTGCTTGAACATGGTGCAGATGCCCGTGCTATGAATACCCACCACAACACTGCACTGCACTATGCTGCCTGGTCACAGAACATAAAGATGGCGGCCAAGCTGCTCAGATACAAAGCAGAAATAGAAGCAAAAAACAAGGTAGAATCCCATTTCTTGTTTATTAAAGTATTTTATGAATGTCCAATTCACATATTTATAATTCATATATTCTTGTGAGCATTTTTTTAAAGAAAATAATATAAAATAATTCCGTAGTCAAAGTATGTTGACCTTTTGAATTTTCTGACGGCAAGGGGGAAGAGAGGAGGAGATTTCATTCATTCACTTCAGACCCCCTATGAGTAGCTTTCATCTACTGTTTTAGACCAAGGCCTGCTCTAATATTTAATCTCAGAGTAGATTCCTAACCTGGGATCCATTAATCTAAAATAATCAACATTTGTGTTGTAGTTGTTTCAATGTCATTGGCTTCCTTTGCTGTCTGTCTCTGTTTGAAAGCATTATTCTGGAAAGGTGTCCATGTCACAAAAGTATGAAGAGACCCTTACTTAGGTAGTGTTCTGGAATGCTGAAATGTCAAGTGACTTGTACTGTCACCCAGCCAGTATAGGTGTGTCAGCAGCAGGCCTTGAATCTAGAAACTGACTTTGAGGCTAGCTCTCTATCCATTCCATCACAGCTATCACTCTAGAATTTTCTTTTGCTTGCTCTATTGAGTCTGCTCCCCAGAATGCAATGGTTACATCCAGCGTTTACCTACACAGATTTTCTACACCTAGACCTTTACATGTGATAATGTAATGATAATTTGTTATGTAGAAATGTGATAATGTTCTAAAAAATAATCTTTTAAATATTTGTTCCTATTAAGCATAAAACTACATAGAATTTTCACAAGAACAAATCCGTACATGCATGTTGGTTTGTTTTTTCATAGTTCCTCAGCACTATACCATTTCCTTTCTAGAGTTACTGAATAACTCCTGAATTTTGAGAAAAGGTTTAACTCTTAGTCACTGCTACTTGACAGAGGAAACAACAGAGAGAATACATTAGAACGGTTGGGAAGGAAAGGAAAATGTCAAGAGAATGACTTTCTTCCAGGTTTGACCACTTTGAGGCAAGACTTTCTTGAGTTTTGACGTTGATTGTACACACTTCAGTGGAATGGGTGAAGAGAACTAGGCAACTTTAAAACTGAGGAGAGTATGGTTTCTGCTTGGTACAGAGTACAGTGGAAATAAGGTTGGCTGCATGCAGACAATAATTGGTCATGACATGAAAATAGCAAGAAAGGAAGATATTCCTAACATAATATGAAACAGTTTCTACAAATCTTGGCTTTCAATGTCCTGATTCCGAATTAATAACTGGAAGAAATCTCAGAAGCCATCACGTTTCATTTTGTCATTTTACATATGAGAACACTAAGACTCAGAAAAATGAAATAATTTACTTACGATCACACAGAAATTACCTAATAGGAGCAGGATTTATGCCCTGTTCTTTTCCTCCAAAGTTCCATTGTACCATACTTCCTTAGCATGTCATTAGCAAAATGTTCATAAAATGCCTTAAACTGAATTGAAGTATATAAATATTTTTTTGCATATTCTAACAAAATATTTAATATATTTTGCAGAAAGGCTGTACACCACTTTTGCTTGCAGTTATGAAAAAGGACCCAGATATGGTAGATTTTTTCTTAAAGAATGGAGCAAATGTGAATACCTCAGATATACTTGACAGGTACAATCATTAAAGCTCTAAGGAAAAAAGAAGGAAAAGTTTCTGGAGGAATAAGAACAACTTAAATCATGAAACTCCTAGTGAACAACGATAATTGGAATTGATGATCATTGTGAAAGGGTGAAAATATCCACAAACATCAAGTGTGAAAAGAAAATCTATTATTTATGACTGCAACAGAGAAAGCAGTTCATGCGATCATGCCATCCAATGTGAATTGGTGATTTCTATTTGCAATTTTCCCTGTTTGATTTTCATTTACTAAAGATCATCCCAAAGAAATCTTTTGCACTAATGATGCAATTGATTCTCTATATGAACTACTCTTCATGCAAGCCATGAGCATTGAAATGTGCATTTTCTTGCTCTTTCTTCCTTTGTCCTTAAGAATATGTGGATCGACAAATAGAAATCATTGCAAGAATAATTTGAGTGACTTTGATGGACCCATAATTTTATCTTGCCAGTAATTCAGATTTTAGTTCTGCCATGCTTTCTTATCATACATGATAGTATTTTTTTGCTTTTTATGCCATAAATTTTTCATAGAGGATCCAGGAAAGACCCTTCTCCTGGTTCTTTTAACATCTCAGGCTGGGTAAAGCAAATGTTTTCTCTCTCTCTTTTTTTCTTTTTAAATTTATTTATTTTTTGGTTTTCAACTTTGCGTTTTTTAAGTTTTGGAGTTCAAAATTTTTCTCCTTCCCTACCCACCCTATTTTCCATCCCTTTCCTCTTTCACTCTTATCTTTTTCCCCACTTTTCCTTCTACCTCTCTTATATTATTTTTAAATTCCTTTCTGAGGTTTTCCCTGGGCTATTTCTGGGATTGAGACCACTTCTCATTTTTACTTGGGAATTTGCCTATAGTTGTTTTGACAACGCTGTCTTCTGAATTTTTTCCTACATTTTTCCTGTGACCACAAGAATATTCTATTTTTTAAATTGTGGTTTTTTGTTCATTTTGGGGGGTCTTTTTTCTTTCTTTTCAATGTCAATTTCTTTTCAATTTGATCTCTGCTCACAGTGTGGAAAAGGCACCACTTTAGGCTTCTTGTGTGAGTGTCTACAGGCCCTAGCTCTTTATCTCTTGCTGCACTAATGTTCTTCTGAGCTCCATGGGGGACCCAATTGTCTGGTGCTAAGGGAGTGGGACTGGAGATGACTGGCACTGCTGTAGGTAGTAGGGGTCTTGAAGCTTACCTGATGCTGCCCTGGGGTTCCAGTACTGATGCTTGGTATGTGTTATGACTAGTGGAGTGTTTTTGCGTTTTCCTAAGAATGCACTGAAGTACTTGGCATTGTGGCCACTGGTGACTCCCTATGTGCTTAAGCTCTGTAGGGATGGAGTCTGCCAATTTGCATGAGGTTAAGCTGAAGCATGTGTGTTCTCAGAGCTGGCGTCTGCCCATTGCCCTGGCTAATTTTGTGGCACATGGTTTGTTCTGGTGTTGGTGTTTGGCTGTTCCACTATACTGGGTCTCATGACCTAGCACTGCTTTGCTGAGATGGGACTTGCTGCTGGTCTTCTGGGATGCTTTCTGTCTTGGACTGCACTCCCTTTTAAAAAGACTTTTCCTGCCAACCTTCCAAATTTCTTGAGCTCAAAGTTTATTTCACCCCCTATTTTTGCTGCTTCTGCTGTTCTAGGATTTGTTTGGGAGCACTATTTTATGGATGTTTGGAGGTAAATATAGGAGAGTTATGTCAATTTACTGCTTCCTCCACCATTTTGGTTCCCAGAACTAAATATTATCTTTATAAAAAACCTAACATTTTAAAACATATGATAATATTAACTACCAATAGCGGAGTTTATGACTCCATCTGTTTCAATATTTCCAATAGTCCCTATTTCCCACTTAAACATAATTCAGTGGTCCCTTTTGGGTGTTTCTTACGTTTGCTATTTAGAGTTTGGATCAAAGAAAAAGGTTTAAATGGAACGAACATTTCTACCTACAAGGAAGGGCTCATGAACATCTCAAAATACCTTTAAAATATGCATGATTTCACCAGTGAGGATACTTTTTACACTAACTCAACCTTTCACAGAGTCAGCCTACTCTTTTGGTTATCACTAAGTAGGCAAGGAACAGCAAACATCTATACTACCTTAGGGAGAAAGTCCATAAAACGTTCAGTATACTACAAACCCGGTATTTCGGAAGATTTGTGTTGTCCTCGTTGTGGATATTCTCTCTACTATTGCAAGTCATAATCACACCTACTCTTACCTGCCTTTAGGAGTTAATGGGTTTTCCTCAAATCAAAGGTTGCTTCCTTTCTGATGATGAACCTTTCTGGACTTACCTAGGTTTGTCCTTAAACAACAGAGTTCATTGCTATATTCACGTTCAAAGACTTTCATGTTTGTTAAGACCTAAAATAGCTTGTTCTGGATTGACCTCTGACAACCAAGGGTCAGTTTCTCATTCTGAAATGGCATTGGAATAGTGGCAGTGGATTGAGTTGCTAAGATTGTTTTTAATCTAATTATTTTCAAAGATCCTCCACTTGACTTCGAAGTCTAATAAAAAGTGGAGTCTCTGTGTAAGATTCTCCCGAAAGTTTTTCACTGTTGTACACAAGTGGCATTGGCACATCTTCTTCTTGTCTCGTCATAAAGCCTTAAATTTGACAGTCCCTGCTAAAACTCTGTGGAGACAAAAAAACCCCTCTCATCCTTATGTTTCATTCATTAATTGCCATTTTTCATGCTACACATAAGCAATATAAGTACTCATAAATGATCATGTTACACATGCATATCAACTCATACAGGAGATAGCCTCTTAATTAAACATGTCCAGGAAAATGTAGTTATATGTGACTAATTTGGTTTCTTAAATGTGAAATGTTTCCTTGTTATTATAGAACACCCTTGATGATTGCTGCCTGTTCTAACCAAAAAGCTATTGTCAGTCTTCTTCTTCAATATGATATTGACTTCTCTTGTGAAGATGTATATGGACAGACAGCTGTGGATTATAGTCTTTGTGGTAGTCCTTCGATGTAAGTACTAACATTATAATTTGGATTATTTTTACATAGTTGCCGTTAGAAGAATTTTTCTTCCACACAGCAGAGACTGGCTGGGACTTTTATAGTCGCATATTGTAACAAGCATCTATATTTCAAGGCACTAAGAGGAAATTGAGCAAATGACCAAGTTAGGTCATCCAAGTCCAGGAGAACATAAGCAAAAGACAGGCTACAAAGTAGGGCGAGGTAATCTGAGGCCAGAATTTTCAGAAGTAATAGTAATGATGGTAATAGCTGCCACTGTACATTTCTTTAAGGGTTTCCAATGTTTTACATACATTTTATTATTTGATATTCATAAAAGCTTTATAATTTCCTAATAAGGTCTGATTTAGAGGGGCAGGTTTTTTGTTCGTTTGTTTGTTTTTTAACTTTTACTGACATCTCTCAATTATAATAGACTAAAACTTAGTTTTAGGGAAAATTACATTACATCTTGGATGCCTGCAAATGAGTGATAACTAAAAAGAGTAAATCATAAATATTAATAGTCAGCATTAGATTTTACGGAGAGGCAGTTTGGTACAGGGAAAAGAGTGCTCGATTTGGAGCCAGAGGAACCTTGGGAGAAATCATGCCTCTCTATATATGTGTGACCCTAGACAACTATTATCTTTTCTGGGAGTTGTTTATTTAATCTATAAAATAAAGAGATTGGAGTAGATGACCTCAAGCTCTGCATCTATAATTCTATATTAGTATAACTCAGAGTAAAGGTGTATTGTGTCTTGGTTTTATGAACTGATACGCTACAGAATTTATCAAATGAATAATTTTTTTTTTGGTGAACATCTCATTATTTCAGGTTTGAGATTTGTGGAGATTTGATGCATATGACTTTATCTTTGTTGTTGTAGAAATATTATGTTTTATATTTTATACACAGCCATCGCCTAGTGGTTGATGAATATGAAAAACAGAAGGCACTTAATCAGCCTCTTTCACCTCAAATCTGCAGTTCAGAGAGGGCTTCTGCTCCAAAATTGACTTTGGGTTGGCCTGACAAGGATCAAGAAGGTAAGACTAACAATCCAAAGAAATAGTTAATTTAAATTAAATAATGAAAGCGCAGTCTTGATATTCACATACATACATACGTGTATACATATATATGTATAATTCTATACTTGAAAGTGTAGGAACTGGTTTATTATTATTATTTTATTGTTTATTATTTTGTTTATTATGTTTCGTTATGCATTACTTATCTTATCACTAATTATCCTGAAGCTGTTTACTAAAAACAGCCTCAAGGACTTTTGTGTAAATAACTTCTTCTATATCCCAAAATTTATTTAAATAGGTTACAATAACAATTTTCACATTTCCCCATTATTCTCAGTGTATTTAACCAAATCATGAGAAAAGTATCAAACACTTTTAAATGTATTATATTCAGCAATATTGCTTGTTTTTGATTCTTAAACATGGGAAAAATAAATATATAAGGGCTTCCTATACCAATAATGTATTCACACACAGAAACATATACACACAGGTGACCTGATCTAATATTTGAACATATAAAGATAGAACAGTAAAGCAGCTGGAGAACAAAGTCCTCTTACTCTGTGTAAATCACTTTTCTAAGCTTTGGAAAGGTAGGCATTTTAAACATTTCTTAAATGTTCATAAAGCTTACACTTCAGAGACACCAAAGACAATACAAAAGCCAGAGGAGTTAGGGGACCAGGGAACAGAGATTTAAAAGGTAGTCCATACTTGTTTCCACATTTTTGATAGATATTTGCATATGTGCCCACCTCCAACGTGACCCTAGGAAGACTTTCCAGTCTCCTGATTCAGGCAGTCAAACTTTCAAAAAGAGGAGATTTTCAGAGTTAGCTCCTAATTTTTAATGCTACCACCAGGGCCATTTGAAACCTTAATGACCTGGACTTGTAATAATGAACTCATCCCACATTTATGAGATTCCTTTTTCAAATCAATTTACCCATTACCTTGTGAGAAAAGTAGTGTGGTTATTCTGTGTACTCCCATATGAATGGGGATGAAATTGAGGAACTGAAAGCTTGTGTGACTTGCTCATGTTAACAGAGCTAAAGGAAAGTGTTATCATGTTTTAACTATTGTATGTTACACTGTATATCTGAAAGAGATGAGCTATGGAAACCCTTCCATAAAAGAAATGAGAAATCACAATGGCAGAAAAAGTATTTAATTTTGAGTATATCTTACAGTAGTAAATAAAGCCTAAAAATGTCCTTTTCCAGAAAAAGATATTTTAATTTTTTTGAGCAAATGATGTGATGAGTGAACCTCATTTTGGTTCTCATTCATTCATTCATTATTAAATAGGATATCTCTAGCTATATACATGAAATTGTTATGAGAAGACTTTAAGACTAAAAAGTCTAGTTCTTTTCCGAAATTTTTATCATGTTAACTACACATACAAATTTTAAGCGCATTTTTTTGAAAATCCCAAAACCAATTTTAATAAAAATAATTGTACTAAGGAATATCATCGAGGATGGAGTGTCTGTGAAGTGTATCAATCAAGAAAAAGTAATAGTCTAGAATATGGCATTAAATATGAGAACAATTGAAGGCTATGGCTTATTAGTGATAGGACTATTCATAAATATGCTCCTGGCATATATCTGAATGTAGACACTGATTTTATGAAATATATAGTAACTAATAACCTTTTCTATAGAAAGCAAAATCATAGTATAGTCATAAATGTATTAATGCTAAAATTTTAAAAGCTTAAAAAAAGTAGAGATAGGAATATGAAGCAAAATAAATTTTTAAAATTTGCTATTGTAAAATATATATACTTTTCTTTAAATACTCATTCTCCACCATAAGACATTTATTTGTTCCACCTTATTTATATTCATCCCAAAATTGGTAAAATTCATTATTTCAGAAGTAAGTGTAGTATCAGAGCATTGCTTCACCCATCATTAGACTTAAAATTGGTAATCTCCACTTCTTTTCAACTTGAGGAGTCAATGAGCAATAAACCCCAATTCTTCATTGTTTTGGGCTGAAACATAGAGCTTTAAAACAGTGAGAACCATTTTTTCTTGAATTTTTTCTGTAATGAAAGCTTTGCATAAAAATTTTCTTACAAATTATATTGTCAAAGGGAACCAGACTTTTATCATGAAATATGAATGTACTGAAATCGTGGTCCTGGGGTCTGGTAGTCATTATCACTTCCCTGGAGCAACATCTTACTTTCTTCCCATTATTTCTTGCATGGTTACTTGTGTTAGAACAGCCATAAATTTTCCCAAAACATTGGAATCCAAAAGTCTTTTTTCCTGCTCTCTGAAGATTGATACACAGTTTGCTTTTTATGCAGCCATAATTTGGAAATTGTGTAATGTCATCTTCCTGCACGATTAATCATGGATAATGCCATGAACCACGAATGACAAATGCCAGCAAGAAAGTTATCCTTCTCAAATAAGAAAATGCTGTAGCGTAGACAGATATGGCAAACAGCATTTAGGACCATGCGATCTAGTCCTGGCTCTTCCAGCAACTAGCTCCTTCATAGCTTTGAATCTCAGTTTCCTTTTGTTCCCATTTACAGATATGAAGTAAAGGGTTTGGAATGCCTCCAGAAGTTGTATTCATACTATCTCTCTGCATAGTTCTTTTCTCTGGTTTTGGATAGCATTTCCTATCATGAGTCTTTTGGAATTGCCTTAGATACTTGTATTTCTGAGAAGAGTTAAGTCTACCCAAGTTTGTCATCATGTAATTTTACGATTACTGTATACAATGATTTCTGAGTTCTGCTCACTTCACTCAGGATAAGTTCATGTAAGTCTTTCCAGGTTTTTCTGAAGTCCATCTGCTCATCAATTCTTATACAAAGTAGTATTCCCTTTGATTCATATACTAAAACTTGTTCAGGCATTGCCCAGTTGAAGGGCATCCCCTCAATTTCCAGTTCTTGCCACGACAAAAAGAGTTGCTCCAAATATTTTTGCTCATGTCCTTTATCCAATTTTTATGGTCTGTGTTACAATGCCTGGAGTAAAGGAGGTAAGGTAGAGCAGAGAGAGGTAATAATGGTGTAGGAAATTTAATGGGGCAAAGAGCATGTAAAATGGTATTGGTTGAAGAAGCAAAGTTTCATAGCTCTGATGCCCCCTGAACTGAGGGAGCCGGATGCCACAGAAAGCTTTAGAGAATAGCCTGATTAAGTGCCTTAAGAAGATTACTTGATACTTTAAAGATGAGAAGACATTTGTATTTTATTGCAAAAAATAATTTTCAATATTCGTATTTCTTTTTTGTTCCCTTTCTCCCCACTTGTCTTACAGATTCAATTGAAGAATTAGATTTAGATGATGAAGATGTGATTGATGGTATTGTCCTTTATCCTCTTCTTTACAAATACAAGACTAAATGAATTTTTCAAAAATCACACCTAACAGAAGATATTTCCTATAGTGTTCAGAATTTCAATTTTGTGTTTTGAACACCATATTTCAAGTAGTATTTTATTCTTCCCGGCTTTATTCTATATTGCATGAAGGTGCATAAATCCAAGTATGTATGGATTCTCCCAATTCAGGTTAATAACCATCAAGCAGCCAGTATGTAGTATGTGCATCTCAAATGTTTGCTGCGTTACTGTAGGATAAAATGATTAAACAAACACTTTTTTGCCCCAAGGAATTTGCTCTCCATGAAGGAATACAACATACAAACTATATCTGGCATAAAGGAGGTAACAAGAAGGAGAATAGAGCTCTAGGAAAATTGGGAGAGGGGGAGAACATGAAAAAGAATAATGGTTGAAGAAGGAAGGTTTCATAGGTCTGATGCTCCCTGAACTGAGGTAGTAGGGTAGCAGAGAAGGTTTTAGAGCAAGAGAATGACCAGGTAAATGCCTTAAGAAGATTACTTGACAGCTTTATGTAGAAGGGACCAGAGAAGGTAAGAATCAGAGATGAAAATAACAGATAGTAATTTATTGCAAAAATTCAGGTAAAAGTTGATGAGTTCCTGAAATAGGAGGGGGAATTTAGGAACAAAGAAACGGGAGAGGATGACAGGTGCTATGAAGATAGAATCAACAAGACATAGCAACTTTTAGATATGAATGTGTCTACCTTCACTCACACTCACACACACATATTCGGATGAGGAAGTATTAAAAATTCAGTCTGAGAAGATGGCCTGTTTTTAACAAGGATAAGCAATATTAAAGAACTGTTGACTTCAGATATAGAGGGGAGAAGAAGGGAAACAATGAGTTCTGGCTTGTTTATGTTGAATTTGAAGGTCGAGGAGATCATACAGATGGAGAGGTCCAGAAGCCAATCCTAAAATATGGTGTCCAAAACTAAGCACAGTATTCAGGTGTGAAACAAGGCAGAGTCCAGCCAGACTAACATCTGCCTTTTTCTGAACATTATATCACTTTTAATGAAATTTAAAATTGCTCTCTCCCTTATATTGATTCATATTGAGCACACAGTCTAACAAAATCCAAGAAATTTAGGCGAAAATTTATCTATCCATAGTACTTCTGTCTTGTACTTTAACTTCTGTTTGTCATTTTGTCTACAAAGATGACAGGAGGGAATTTGCCAAATGCTTTGCTGAAATTTAGGTAAACTATAATGAGAATAATCCTGTGGTCAGTCAGTCTAGTAACCTGGTCAATATGCGAAGAAAGTCTGGTATAACCTGTTCTGAGCACATCACAATGAAATCGTAAGTGTGGAAAATCAATAATATCAAAGAAAATTATCTCTGAGGAAAGGGACCTTCTCAGTGACTGAGGAAATGTAAGATCAAGAAGGAGAAAGACTGAGAAAAAGGCTATGGAATTTAGTAGTTAAGGTATCATTGATAACCTGGAAGTAAGCACTTTCATTATTGTTAGGCCAATGCCAGAGAAAAGGATCTGAGGAGAGAACATAAATAACTATAGTAACTAGACAGTGAAAAGGAGGGGCGATATTGAATGCCATGATTAAGTGAAGGAAGGAAGAAACATTAAAGACCCAGAAAATTAAATATTCATTGTATATTCTGCTGTTTATTCATTTCATACAACACCATGCTTTATTTGCGCTTTTTGAACCTAGTATTAAAGCAGTCATATCATATTCGAAAATGGAACACTTTAATTCTATAAGCTTCAGTCTTCAAGAAGTTAGATTATTCTTTTGAAAAGCTTATCTTTCAGTCAAATTAAAGTAGTGCCCATTTTAAAAAATGATGCAACTGTGCTTAGTACTTTACAAAAGTAAAGTCACTGAAAGCATCCTAATTATAATCATTTTCTGATAGAAGGCTAGTTTTAAAGCCATATCGACATTGGTACAAGTCTCATCTCTGACCCATGATGGTTTGGTGACCCTGGGCAAATCACACAACCTCTAAGACTATAAGTTGCAGCGAAGGTTCCAGCCTCCGTTATTCGAAGGGGAGTTTTCTCACCTAAGAGTTCTCTATAAATAAATTGCAGTTTAAAAATCATAGGTTCAGAGTCTATTTCTTAACCCTAAGTTATTTTAAAAGTCAAATATTCACACTGTTTTTAAAAGATTATTACAAAAGAAAAGCCTTTCCCCCAGGATCTTACCGATAAAATATTTTGGACTACACATTGAGATAGATTTTGATGAGGGAGTAAGAGCTAGTAATCCAAGAAAAAGAGGATTTGCTGGAAAAAAGGAAGCAAACAGTTGTTGGGATTTTTTCTCATGTGACATATAATAAACAGTTAAAATAACAGGATGTATAAGCAAACAAAGTAAAGTCACAAAGCTAGATAGTAATTTGAGTGACATCCCATAAGAAAATTAAATATGTGAGATAGAATTAACTGATGTATTATTTAACTCCTCTATTTCTTTTTCATATGTATATGACTGGCATTCTGCCAGTACTTCTTTGAAAAATAAAAGTTACAGAAGTTCTAAGCATTCGAATTTTAATATGAATTTCCTTGCTACTCACTGACAGTGACCAAAAATCAGCCAGGATCCAAAGTGTTTGAAACATTTCCTTTCAAAAAAGATGCAGCATTTGGATCTGGAAGGGGCTCTGAGACTGTGATTGCAGAAGGAAAAGCAGCCCCCCAGAAGCAGTTTGAAGGTAACACAGACGCGCGCAGAGTCCACATTCTGAATTTCCATAGGTAGATTATTTGCTTTTTTTTTACATTCCAATCCTTGTTAGTAGAGTTAAGCAAGGTAAATGATGAAGTCATGTGATGCCAAAATTCACCACAGGGTTTTTCTCCTCTCCGGTAGCTTAGAATCTAACAGGTGTCTTTTTGACAGGTATTTTTGTTTTCTCCTCTAATAGAATAAGATCTTCCACAAACACTGAAAGGGAGTACTTTAGGCCTTGGTGAAAAATTAGTCTTCTCCTTTCCAAGTAACTTTGATTCATACTTCACTTTTTTTAGTGTTTCCAACACCCAAACCGTTAAGCTTAAATAGGTTTACATTCACATATAAAATACATGTAAGAATATTTTTTTCTCTCATTTTGGATTATTTATAGCTATTATTCCCCAAAGTAATGTATTTGATTTAACTTTTGCCAAACATTAAATGACATAATAAGTTGAAGCTTCCCAGTAATAGTTTCCATGAAATTATTCAGGATGGAATATAATCACTCTACCAGAAATTATTTTTTAATATTGTTATTTGAAGCTCCATCAATTAAGATAATTGTCTCATATTCACATTTAAGTATTTATGCTGGTTTTGATTCATTAGATTTGTTTGACCTGTGTTATATGCAGTTAGATCTTTCTAATCTTTGGAAGTTCAGTCAATGTTTTCATTTCTGAACATTTCCTTCCATTTAATCATACTCTATCAACATCTAAGGTTACATAAAGTATTACAATGAACGTCGAATTAACTACTAGAGTTTTTTCTGTGTACCTTACTCTCATGTTTTTTGGCTTAAGCAGAATAGCTAATAGAGTAATTTAATGATACAGATCTCATTTACTTCGATTTCCCTATGCAACATGGCATCAAAGAAGAATATTTTTTCCTACTTCTTTTGAGACAGTCCTGGATAGTAGTTTCACAAACGCAGAGTTAAGTTTTATTCTCTCTGTCTTTTGAGATAATGAGATTGATTTTGGCTCTTTTTAAAATTTATTTTGCCCTCTCATTACCTAACTCATGACTCCCTGTCTCTCAATTTAGTTCAGAAATTCAGCTATCCTGTAAGGAGTGAAATTTAGAAATACAGTTATCAATCATTTTTTTTATTCTGGTGTTTAGTTTCAGGAAACACAACAAGCTCAAGTCCAGTTTAAGGAGTTTGTTACACAGATATCTTCCCTATGATAAAAATCCATGTCGCACAATTCTTTTTGATGGTAGAGACTAGACTTCTAATTCCATTGGGAAAATTAACTCCCTTGAGCATTGCTGGTTAGTACCACCTCTAACACTAAGGTTCTCAGAAAGGGTAAGTGTTCTCTTAAATCACACAGACAGTATAAAAATCAGACGTGGGACTCAAGTTCAGGCCCTCTGCATTCTGGGCCAGCTGTCCATCCATCGTGCCTTGCAAACTTCATTGGTCTCTCTGTGATTCCCTGGCTCTGAAACCTTCGGGTTTTATTCGCTGTGTCTATCAGATAAAATGCAAACTGAAGAAACTGTGTCATAACATTCATCTACAAAGAAAAAAAAACTTAGGGATCTGCTTACTAAAGGTTGTTAATATTCAGACACTTTTACCTCAGGAGAAGAGTTTTCATAGACTGATGAAAATAAATCGTGACAGAAGGCAACAGGAAATCAGAATTATGGAGAGCAGTATATGGCTTCATTGGAACCAGGAAGAGAAACCAAACAAAGACTCCTTTGCTTTCACAAATTGTGAGGGTGGTTCTGAGGGCCTCAGTCTATTCTGGGAGTATTTATTACTTACTATTACCCTGATAGACATTTCCTCTCCCTAAATTCATTTTTTCTAGAATACATTATGCATTTGTTCTCTGGATTCTGAGCACCTTTTGTCTTATTTTCCTCCCTGTTGGCATCCAGTTACCTACTACAAAGATGTTAAAACAAGATGGCCAAAGTACAAAGTTAAAAAAAGTTTCCAGTAGCTCAGCAAAGTAACTCTCATGCCAGGAAATGTTTGGAAGATGAAGAAGTGTTGGCTACTAAGGACCTTGACAGCCAGATTCTAAGCAGCCTTCATTCATCCAGCTCGTTTTCACTTTCAGTTCAAGCCAAACTCTTCTATCAGTCAGTCTGTATGTTATCCTGTCCTGTATTAGCTCTATGTACCCCTTCAAGGCATATTTTTTTCCACATTTGTGTGGAAATCTCTCTCTTTCTTCCAAAGCTTTCTGAAATGGAAACTCCAGGAAACTTTCCTTCATTTTCCTAGTCTTGGTAACTAATGATTTCCCATTATATTGATTTGTTGTTCTGTTGAAAGAGATTAAAGGTAGACTTATTATAAAGATTATCAGGTAATGTTACTGAGCACCTACTACCACATATATGAAAATGTAATCCATCCCATGGTTTACTAAAGTAGACCCAACAGCCATTGCTGTTTCTGAACTTTTCGAAAAAGAGAACTCTAGAATAAATGTTAAATAGAAACAAAGTCAATTATATGGTAAATATTCAGTTACCCCAAGAATCCATGAGTTCATTGGTTGCAACTCTAGTCTAGATGTTCTGAAATCAAGCCCGAGTTCTCCTGCCCACCTTGTCTAAATTATATACAGTCTTCATCGTTCATTTCTGAGGAAAAAATAACCCAAATGAAACAAAAACCTTTTTGTTAAACTTTGAATGATGACGACACACAATACAGACATAAGGATAAGCATTGGTCTTTTCTAGAAGTATAGGCTCTCTCCTAAAAATAAGTGTTCCACTTATCCATGGCAATTGAAGTGTTTTCTTGCTCACTCTCTGAAAGAAAAAAGAAGAGTGCTAATGTTAGAGCCATATTAGGTAATCTGTCTATAGTCTCTCTATATGGAAAGATGAAATTTATAGGCAAGTTGTGTGAATAAAAACATTTATACCGAAATTAGTTTTCACACCTATATTACTGATGCATGTAAAGTAAATAGGAGGTAAAATAATGTGTGTGGAGCTGTTTTGGAAGTACTTATTTTAAAATGTTTTTCAGTTGGGAATAGCAGTCTCATTTTCACGTGAGAATGTTCTGAGCCTGACCAACCCCCTCGATATCCCACCTGATATTCCCTGATATTGCATCTACTGTCAGAGATCAGCTGACTTTGAATGTTGTAAAGGAAGACTCGGAAAAAAGATCACTGGTATTGGGGTTGGTGCAGTTGGCATGGATTGTGCCATTAGTATATTAACAAAGGATTTTGCTGATGAACTTTCTCCAGTTGATGTACTAGAAGTAAAAATAAAGGGAGAGATGATGGATCTCTAAAATGTTGGGATTTTCCTCAAAACATCTAAGATTGATTCTGGCAAAGACCACATTGTAACTGCTAATACTAAAGTGGTGACTTTTTGGTTAGGACATGTCTACAGGAGGGAGAAAGTCATGTTAATTTGGTCTTTAAATTCATTGTTCCCATCGTGTTGTTAAATACATCCCTAATGGCAACCTGCTTACTGTATCCAAGCCAGTTGATATTTTGACATAGGAGAACTGAAAACTGTATGGTTTTCCTAAAAATGGTGTTGTTGTAAGTGCTTGCATTCTTGATTCTTCCTGTTTCCTTTACCTAACGGGAGAGAGATTTGGTGTTCATTTTTCAAGTTGTCTTGGATGGGTCCTTGTCTTCCTGTGTGCAATGGTGTGAGCCTTGCTGGTGTGTCTCTGAAGAACCTTCATCCTCCTTTGGGAACTGATGCTGATTCAGAGAATTGGGAAGATTTTCTTGAACAGGTTATTGAAAGTGTTTTTGAGGTGATGAAACTGAAGGGATCCATTTCCTGTGCAATTGACTTATTTATGACAGATCTGACAGGAAGCATTATGATGAATCTTAGGAGAGTGCACCAAATTTCCATCATGATTTAGGGCCTATATTGCATTCATGAGGATTCTGTCCCATGTATCTTGGGACAGAATGGTCTTTCAGACGTGGTGAAGGTAACTCTGAATCCGGGGAAGGAGAGCTGTTGAAATAAGTGCTCAGATACCCTTTGGGGAATCTAGAAGGAGCTGCAATTTTAAAACCTTTTAATGTACTGCCATGAAGGGAACATGCCATTCGTTACAATGTGATTTTCCAATAGGTGAAATTCTTCCTCTGATTAGTGATTAAACACCAGAAATGTCAAACCTGTGACAAACCTTCTTCGGAAAGTTAGAAATGGGGAATAGTACAGTGTGTCTAGTATTCGTTGCAACTTTTTCTTGGCATATGATGCTGGATATGACTTGTGTAGTGTCAGGAGTTGGAATCAAGCAGAGACAGTCACCCACAGGTGTATAAACTATCTTTCTTGTATGAAGGTGGTACAGTTTCCCATAGGTCCAGAAGACACAACTTGCATATGAAAAACACCAAACTTGAGTAAGCATAGGTTTGTCAAATGTTAAAAGGAAATACTTAAACTCTATGGACTGTCATTGTCATGATAAATTTGTAGTGTATATTGACAGTTAAAAGGTTAATCTTCAAGAAGTTAGATCATTCTGAAAAAAGCTAATTTCTAGTCACAATAAAGAACTTCACATGTGCAAAAAGATGGATGCCACTATTCTTTAATTAAAAGGGAGTACTTTTAAGAAAAAAAAAATTGTCACTGAAGGGATGCTAATGGTTAGCATTTTCTGTGATAAAATGTTTTAGCACGGAGGATTGAGAGCTGTCCTCAAGGCCAAAGAGTCATGGTTTCAACTGTCATCTCTGTCAGATACTGGCTAAATGACCCTGAATAAATCACTTCACCTCTAAGAGCTCTAGGCAGCCAAAAATTGCAGAGAAATGTACCAACTGACATTAGTAGAGGGAATTACCTCATCTGGGAGTTCTCCCTAAATAAGCCAAGAGTTAACATTCACAGGTTCAGAATCTGTTTCCTCATTTTAAGTTCTTTGAAAAGTCAAATATGCATGTTGTCCTTGCAAGGTTACCATAAAACAAAGCCTTCCTCCCACTTTCTGACGACTGATTGAGATAGATAGGATGAGAGGGAAAAACCTGGTAATTCAAGGAAAATAAACGAACAGATAAAGCCACAAAGTTAGGTGGCAATTGGAATGCCATCCTGTGAGGAATAAATATGCCATGTGGGTAAAAGCAATGCACAATTTAACTCCACTATTTCCTTTTCAGGTACATCTGATTCGGATTCTTCCAGTGCTTCCTTAAAAACTGAGAGTTCTGGAAAGTCCAAGGATTCCAATTTTGATAAGAATGATCCTTGGCAGTCACTGACAGTGACCAGAATTCAGTGTGGACCCATACCTAGGATAAGAAAGATTTCTATTCTAGAAGATGAAGCAGATGGTGCTAGAAGTGGCCCAGATACTGAATTTGATGTTATGATTCGGGGACAAAAATCACTCTCCCAGAAGCAAGTTGAATCACAGTTCCCTGTAAAAATATTGGAAAGCAAAGAAGGTAAGAAAGAAGCATGTAGAGTTAGCGTTCTGAAATTTCCATAGGTAGATTATTTGCTCAGTTTTTTACCTTCCAAAAGTTATTAGCCTTAGGAAGCAAAAAAATGATAGTCATGTGATGACAAAATTCACCATTGTCTTCTCGTGTTCTCCTGCATCCTAGGACCTAGACGGTGGCTTTGTAGCAGGCATTTGGTCTTCTCCTCTGACAAGTGTAATATGTTCTGCAAGCATGAATAGGGTGACGCTTAGGCCTGGGTGATACTTTAGTCTTCTCCTGTCTAACTGTCAATTGCTACTTCTTTCTTTTTTAATCTTTCAAAATATAAAACAATTAAGCATATACAGAGATATATCCACACATAAAATCCCTATATGAATGGGTATTTTTCTCTCATTTTGGTTGATTCATACTTAACTTTCCCAAAACTTAAATAAAATCTATTGAAATTTCCCTAAATATGAAGTGACCTAGTTGATTATACTACTGATAAACAGTAACACACAGAATAGTAGCTAGCACAGATTCACTCTTCATCTGATGAGACAGGAAGACAGCTCAGTGACTTTTTTAAAGTATTCACCTGTAATTAGATTTTTCTTGATATGTTTCAATAAGAGGATATCTCTTGTATGAGTTAATATGCATGTGGAACATGACTACTTATGAGTACATTTTGCTTATGTGGAGCATGAAAAATGGCAATTAGGACAAGAATGAAACAAAAATGAGAGGAGTTTATTTGTGTCCATAGAGTTTTGTGAGGCACTGTCAAATTTAAGGCTTTATGACAGACAAGAAGAGGATGTGTCAAAGGCACTTGTGTACAGCAGTTAAAAAGTTTCAGAGGAATCCTACACAGAGATTCCACTTTCTTACTAGACTTCAAAGTCAAGTGGATACTCTTTGAAAATGATTAGATTAAAAACAATCTTGGCATCTCACTCGACCATATTTCTATTCCAATGCCACTTCAGAATGTGGAACTGACCCTTGGCTGTCAAAGGTCGATCCAGAGCAAGCTATTTTAGATCTTAACAAACGTGAAAGTTTTTTTTAACATGAATATAGCAATGAACTCTGTTGTTTAAGGACAAGCTTAAGTAAATCCAGACAGGGTCATCATCAGAATGCAAGGAACATTTGATTTGAGGAAGACCCATTAACTTCTGAACTCAGTTGATTAAGAGAGATTATGAGGTGAACAAGTAGAAGCTTAAGTCTAACCTCTGATTTGATAATGGAATTCACAAGCAGTAGCTGTCATGATTGACTCATCGAGATATAGGTGTAGTTGCCCCTGAACCTGTTTTCCCAAGACCGTATGAATAAGGTGATTAGGGAATGTTGCAGTAATTAGTGCTCCCATTATCAACAACTCCCCTTCAAAATTCAAAGAAGAATAAAGTTAGACTGTTAACTCCACAGACACTGAAAGGGGGCGGTTTAGGCCTTTGTGATAAATTAGTCTTTTCTTATCTAATTAACTTTGATTTCATACTACGTTTTTTTTAGTGTTTCACATAGTAAAACAATCTTAAATAGGTTTATACTCACATATAAAGGTATGAACGTTTTCTTTTCTCTCATTTTGGATTATAACTGTCACTCCCAAATTAAGGCAATTTGATTTAACATTTCACAATCATTAAATGACATATTTAGATGGAGCTTCCTAATAATACTTTCAATGACATTATTTAGGATGGAATATAATTACTCCACAATAAATAATTTTTTAAATATTGTTATTTGAAGCTCCATCAATTAAAATAATTGTCTCATATTCACGTTTAAGTATTTATGCTGGTTTTGTTTCATTAGATTTGTTTGACCTGTGGTATGTGCAGTTATGTCTTCCTAATCTTGAGAAGTTCAGTCAATGTTCTCATTTCTGAGCATTTCTTTCCTTGCAATCATACTCTGTCAACCTCTGAGGTCACTGAAAGTATTTCAGTGAATGTTCAATTAACTGTTAGAGTATTACCAGTGCACCTTACTCTCATGTTCCTTGGCTTAAGTAGAATACCTTATAGAGTTATGTAATGATCCAGATCTCATTTACTTTGACCTCCCTATGCAACATGGCATCAAAGAACAGGACTTATTTTTTACTTCGTTTGAGATAGTCCTGGAAAGTGATTTCACAACCAAGGAGTTAAGTTTATTCTCTCTGTCTTTTGAGTTAATGAGAATGATTTTGGCTATTTTTTAAATTTATTTTGTCCTCTCATTCTCTAACTCTTGATTCCCTATCATTCAGCTTAATTCAGAATTCTACTCTTCTGTAATGAGTGGAATTTAGAAATACAGTTCTCAATCATTTTTTTATTCTGGTGGTTATTTTCAGGAAACACGAGCTCAAGTTCAGTTTAATGACTTTGTTATACAGATATCTTCCTTATGATACAAGTCCACATAGCAAAATTCTTTTTGAGGATAGAGACTAGACTTGTAATTTAGTCGGGAAAATTAATTCCCTTGAGTATTGCTGGTTAGTACCATCTCTAACACTTAGGTTCTCTGAGAACTGACTAGACCACTGAAAGGGTAAGTAATTTCTTTAGCCACACAGGCAATATAAACATCAGAAGTGGGACTCAAGTTCAGGCCTTCTTCATTCGAGGCCAGCTGTCCATCCACACTGCCTCACAAACTTCATTGGTCTCTCTCTGATTTCCTGGATCTAAAACCTTCGGTTATTGATTCCCTGAGTCTGTCAGATAAAATGCAAACTAAAGAAATTGTGTTATAAACTTCATAAAAAACAAACAAAACTTGGGAATCTACTTACTAAAGACTTTTAATATTCAGAGACTTTTATCTCGGCAAAAGAGATTCCAAGGGCTGATGAAAATAAATCGTGATAGAAGGCAACAGAAAATCAGAATTATAGATAGTAGTGTGCGGCTTCATTGTAACCAGGCAGAGAAAGCAAACAAAGACTCCTTTGCTTTCAAAAATTTTGAGGGTGTGTATAAGGGCCTTAGTCTATTCTGGGAGTATTTATTACTTACCATTAACCAGAAGGACATTTCCCCTCCCTAAATTCATTTACGCTACCAATCCATTATGTATTCATTCTCTTGACTCTGGGCACTTATGGCTTACATTTCTGCAAGTTGGTATCCAGTTAAATAGTCTAAAGATGTTAAACGAGGTGGTCACATAAAGTACAAAGTAAAAAAAATAATTGCTTCACCTCTTTGTGCTCTAGAACACTCTGTAAGATTCTAAGTTGCAGAGACCATGTCACCCTCCATTGCAAAAGGGGCGTTTTGTCACCTGATATTTCGATGTAAATGAAGCACAGGTCGGACATTTTTGGTGAAGAATTTTCTCGAAACCCTAAAGACTTTGAGAAGTCAGATGTGCATAGTATTTTTAAAAGCGTATCCCAAAAGAAAAGCTTTTCCTAAAGCATCTTAATAAGAAATACTATGGGACTACTCCTAGAGATAAATATTCATGAGGAAGTATATCCGAGAAACAGACGACAGGCTGAAAAAAAAGAAAGAAATGATTAATGGGACTATTTACTCACATGTGGCATAAGATAAAATAGATGATGTGAAAGCTACCAGGACCAAGTCATAAAGCTCAGAAGTAATTTGAGTCACATCTCATGAGAAATTTAATTCACATGACAAGTGGATAAAACTGATGTACCATTCAACTCCATCATTTCCCTTTCAGATGGATCTACCATTAGTTGTTGGAAAAAGGACAGTTACAGACGTCCACAAGATGTCACTGAAACTTGGAATCATCCTTGCCAACCACTACCAGTGACCACGAGCTCTGGAATAAGTCCTGACCAAAGTGAAGAAGGAGCTGGAGCTAGGAGGGGCCAAGAGAATGCAAACAGAGCTGTGATTCCAGAAGCCAAACCTATCCCTCCAAAGCATGGTGAACGACAGCTCCTTCCAAAAACAGCAGGTAAAGATGCTAGTGGAGAAGGCTCCGCAATTAACATGACGAATTATCCGCGGGTCGCTTGTTTTCTCAAATTCTTACATTCCATTCTTTTTTTTCTTTTGAAGTTTTTTTATTCTGAATTTAACAAACAACAAAGAAGATGAGCATTTTCACATACAAAATAGAACAGAAAAAGAGGATTGTACATGAGACAATAAATACCAATTATTATACAGCTTGTGCTTTCCCTTAAGTAGATAATAAATTCAATATATAACTCTCAGAGCTGTCCTGCTTGTCTGGGTTTACTTCTGATCCCTTCCTTATGTCCTAATCTATATATTTGTTTCTATTTTGAAAAATACTTCAATGGCCTTCTTTTCTTTTTATTTTTTTCTGACAACTCTATCACTGAATCCTCTGTCCCACCTAATCTCTCCTTCCCTAATTAAATAAAAGAAAAACAAAACCCCTGTAACAAATTTTTACAGTCTAAACAATCCTTACTTTGGCCCTGTCAAAAAATATATTTATTATATATATCATTGTCATCTCTCTATCATTCATTATCCAGAATGGATGGTTAGTCATTAAACTGATTACAGTTTCCAGGTCTTTCAAAGCCATTTGTTTTTACAGTGTTGTTTCCCTTGTATAAATTGTTCTCTTGATTCTGCTTACTTCATTCTACATTAGTTCAGACAAAATTTCCCATGATTCTCTGGAAAAATCTCTTTTGTCATTTTTTTAAAATATAAATTTATTTATTTAATGTTTTACATTAATTTTCACAAAATTCTGAATTCCAAATTTTCTCCCCATTTATCCCCTCCCTCCACCCCAATACACCAAGCATCCTAATTTTACCTATCACCAATCTGAGCTCTCTTCTACCATTCCTCCCTTATCTTGCCCCCATCTTCTCTTTTGTCCTGTAGGGCCAGATGACTTTCTATTCCCCATTAACTGTATTTCTTATTTCCTAATAGCAAGAAAAATACTCAACAGTTGTTCCTAAAACTTTGAGTTCCAAATTCTCCCCATTCCTCCCTCCCCACCCATTCCCTTTGGGAAGGCAGGCAATTCAGTATAGGCCCTATCTGTGTAGTTTTGCAAATGACTTCGATAATACTCATGTTGTGTAAGACTAACTGTATTTCCCTCCATCTTATCCTGCCCCCCATTGTTTCTATTCTGTCTTTTGATCCTGTCCCTTCCCAAGTGTTGACTTCAAATTGCTCCCTCCTCCCATTGCCCTCCCTTCCATCATCCACCCCACCCTGCTTATCTCCTTCTCCCCCACTTTCCTGTATTGTAAGATAGGTTTTCATACGAAAATGAGAGTGCATTTTATTCCTTGCTTTAGTCGAATGTGATGAGGGAAAACTTCATGTTTTTTTCTCAGCTCTCCTCTTTTTCCCTCCACTAAAAAGTCTCCTGCTTGTCTCTTGAATGAGATATAATTTACCCCATTCCATTTCACCCTCTCTCCTCCCACTACATTTCTTCCTCACCGTTTACCTTAATTTCTTTTAAGATATGGTCCCATACTATTCAGTTCACTCTGTGCTCTCTGTCTCTGTGTGTGTGCATGTGTGTGTGTATGTGTGTGTGTGGTCCTACCAAATACCCAGATACTGAAAAGTTTTAAGAGTTACAAATATTGTCTTTCCATGTAGGAATGTAAACAGTTCACCTTTGGTAAGTCCCTTCTGACTTCTCTTTGCTGTTTGCTTTTTCATGCTTCTTCTCATTCTTGTGTTTGAAAGTCAGATTTTCTTTTCAGCTCTGGTCTTTTCATCAAGCATGCTTGAAAGTCCTCTGTTTCATGGAAAGACCATATTTTCTCCTGAAGTATTATACTCAGTTTTGCTAGGTAAGTGATTCTTGGTTTGAGTCCTAGTTCCTTTGACTTCTGGAATATCCTATTCCATACCCTTCGATCCCTTAATGTAGAAGCTGCTAGATCTTGTGTTATCCTGATTATATTTCCACAATACTGGAACTGTTTCTTTCTAACTGCTTGAAATATTTTCTCCTTGACCTGGGAATTCTGGAATTTGGCCACAATGTTCCCAGGAGTTTCTCTTTTTGGATGTCTTTCAGGTAGCGATCGATGGATTCCTTCAATACTTATTTTTCCCTCTGGTTGGATTCCTTCAATACTTATTTTACCCTCTGGTTCTAGAATACCAGGGCAGTTTTCCTTGATAATTTCATGAAAGATGATGTCTAGACTCTTTTTTTGATCATGGCTTTCAGGTAGTCCCATAATTTTTAAATTGTCTCTCCTGAATCTATTATCCAGGTCACTTGTTTTTCCCATGAGATATGTCGCATTATCCTCCATTTTTTCATTCTTTTGGTTTTATTTGGTGATTTCTTCGTTTCTCAGAAAGTCATTATTCTCCATCTATTCCATTCTAATTTTGAGAGAAATGTTTTCTTCAGTGAGCTTTTGAACCTCTTTTTCCATTTGGCTAATTCTGCTTTTGAAAGCCTTCTTCTCCTCATTGGCTTTTTGAACCTCTTTTGCCAATTGAGTTAGCCTAATTTAAAGGTGTTATTTTCTTCAGCAATTTTTTGGGTCTCCTTTAGCAAGATATTGACCTGTTTTTCATGCTTTTCTTGCATCTCTCATTTCTCTGCTCAGTTTTTCCTTCACCTGTCTAACTTGCTTTTCAAAATCCTTTTTGAGCTCTTCCATGGACTGAGCCAACCGGACATCCAACTCGGATGTTGGGAATACAGAGGCCCCAGATTCCATGTCTTTACCTGATGGTAAGAATTGTTCCTCCTCATCAGAAAGGAAAGGTGGGAACATCTGTCCCCCAAGAAAGTAGCTTTCTGTGGTCTTATTTTTCTTCCCTTTTCTGGGCAGTTTCCCAGCCAGTTACTTGACTTCTGAGATTCCTCTCCACCCCCGCCTAGATCCACCCAGCTAGTGCTTGGGGTCTGAGAATCAAATGCTGCTCCCCACCCTCAGGGCTTTCAGTGGCAGGTGCGGCTGCTATTAAATGTGAGCTTAACTTCTGGTACTCAGGTAGGGAGAGGGCCGCCTCCAAGGCTCAGTTACATTCTCTTGTGAATCACTTTTCTATTCTGATGGTTATTTTCAGGAAACACAATAAGATCAATGTCAGTTGAATGAACTTGTTCTGCAGGTGACATCCCTATGGTGCAAATCCATATCCCACAACTCTTTTTAATGCTAGAGAGCAGACTTGTAAGTCACTGGGAGCAATTACTTCCCTTGAAAAGGACAGCTTGATACTATCTATAAAACTCAAATTTCAGAGAACTGAATAGAGCACTGAAACCAGAAGTAGCCGGTTAAGGGTCACACAGGCAATATCAAAAGCATGGGTGAGACTCCCGCTCAGGCCTTGCTCATGTCGAGGTCCGATGTCCATCCACAACACCTCTCAAACTTCACTCGTCTCTCTCTGCCCCCTTGCTGTGAAACCTTTGCTCACGGATTCCCTATGCCTACTCAATAAAATGCAAACTGAAGAAAATGTATAATGAACTTCATCGTTGAAAAAATCTTACAAGTCTCCTGACTAAATCCTGTGAATTTTCAGACACGTGAAAGGTTACAAAGGAGATTTCACAGGCTGATGCCAATAAATCATGAGAAAAGAGTAGCCATCAGGAAGTGCTAAACGTGCACAGCAGTACATGGCTGCACTGGAACCAGGAATAGGAAGCAACCAGTGATCCTTTTGCTTTCATCAATTTCACGGTGGAAATTACGAGGGCCTCAGTCTCTAATTCGAGTTTGTTTTTGTTTTTGTTTTTATTTTTTAACTTTTGTTATCCACATACATGTTTCCCTCCGCTACCCATATTCATTTCCTCATGAATCGTTGATGCTCTCTCTTCTTGTCATTGTAAGTGGCTTTTGCTTGTTTTGCTGCATGTTGGCATCAAGTCACATCGTCTAAGGATGTTAAAGTTAGCTTATCGGAGGATCACATAGAAAGTTCAAAAAGAAATTCCCTGTTTTTCAGCAGAGTAACTCACCTGCCAGTAAATGTTTCACAAGAGAGGGAGTACTAACTACAAAAGACTTTGACAGTTAAACCCCAACCAGCCTTACTTAATCCTGCTCATTTCCACACTTATCTTCAAAACAAACAGTTACATCACTTTAGACTACACATCTTCTTTCGCTATGTTCCCTCTTTGTATCCCTTAATGTCATCTCTTGACCTCTCCCATCCTTCAGGAACTTTGGTTGGTGTAAGCTCCAGGATTACTTTCTGCATTTTGCTATTCTTCCTGACAATATTTCCCATTATACTGATTTGATACTTCCTTTTCAATGTACACTTGTGACAAAGAATATGAGATCATGTGACAACACACCTTACTACATGCACGAATATGTAATCATTCCCAAGTTTTTACTAAAGTAGACACAAGAGTCATTGTTCTTTCAGAACTCCTCAGAAAGAGAAATATTGATTAAATATTAGAGAGAAAAAAAAGAATTCTATGTTCACTTAGCACATGGCATCATGGTTTCATTGTTCTTGACACTACTCTAGATGCCGTAGAAACTCAGGCACAAGGCACCCCAATTCCCCTCTGCCTATGTTCTGAGTTATGTACTGGATACTTTATGAACTTCTGCAGGGGGAAAATCATCTGCCTATTGCCAGATGTGGAATGATATCCTCACAGAATATGCGCATACCAACAAATATTGCTCACCTGTAGCTAGCTGCCTGCAAAAGCTATCCCTCTCCCCTGGAAATTAAAGACGTGATTCAGTTGTCACCAGCAATTGAGTGTCTCCTTCTTCAGTCTGCAAAGGCTCCCAGCATGAGTGTCCTTTGTTCCCAGAGAGGACCAAATTGACATGGCTATGCCAGAGTCAAGGTGCAATGTGTCCAACTGTGGAGGATCACACCAACAGTTTCTTTGAATTGTCTACCACACCTCAGGCACGAAGACTTGGTGTGCATAATGGAGTCGGATGCTCCCGATTTGGGCATCTCGCTCTTCCTCGTAGCTGTCTCATTTGTGCTTTGTTCACAGAGAACAAAATCTTCTGTGATGTGGGCTCGCCACGAAGAGTGGCGCTATGTCAGGGTGTCCCAGGACAAAGAGTCCATTCCAAAATTCTTTTTTTCTGATACAAATGTATTTATTTAGCTTTTTATATTCATTTTCAGAAAATTTTGCGTTCCAAATTTTCTCCCCATTTATCCCCTCCCTCCACTCCGATACACCAAGCATTCTAATTTTCCCTATCACCAATCTACCCTCTCTTCTATGATCCCTCTCTTCTCTTGTCCCCATTTTCTCTTTTGTCCTGTAGGGCCAGATGACTTTCTCTTCCCCTTTAACTGTATTTCTTATTTCCTTGTAGCAACAACAATACTCAAAAGTTGTTCCTAAAACTTTGAGTTCCAAATTCTCCCCATACCTCTCTCCCCAGCCGTTCTCTTTGGGAAGGAAGGGAATTCAATATAGGCCATATCTGTGTAGTTTTGCAAATGACTTCGATAACAGTCGTGTTGTGTAAGAGTAACTGTATTTTCCTCCATCCTATTCTGCCCCCCATTGTTTCTACTTTGTCTTTTGATCCTGTCCCTCCCCAAGTGTTGACTTCAAATTGCTCCCATCCCCTATTGCCCTCCCTTCCATCATCCCTCTCTTCCATCATCCCTCCCTTCCTGCTTATCTCCTTCTCCCCCACTTTCCTGTATTGTAAGATAGGTTTTCATACCAAAATGAGTGTGTATTTTACGCCTTCCTTTAGTCGAATGTGATGAGGGAAAACTTCATGTTTTTTTTCTCAGCTCTCCTCTTTTTCCCTCAACTAAAAAGTCTCCTGCTATGTCTCTTGAATGAGATATAATTTACCCCATTCCATTTCACCCTCTTTCCTCCCACTATATTTTTCTCTCACCATTTACCTTGATTTCTTTTAAGATGTGGCCCCATACTATTCAGTTTACTCTGTGCTCTCTGTCTTTGTGTGTGCATGCATGTGTGTATGTGTGTATGCATGCATGTATGTGTGTGTGCGTGTGTGTGTACATCTGTGTGTGGTCCCACCAACTACCCAGATATTGAAACGTTTTAAGAGATATAAATATTGTCCTTCCATGTAGGAATGTAAACAGTTCACCTTTGGTAAGTCCCTTCTGACTTCTCTTTGCTGTTTGCTTTTTCATGCTTCTTCTCATTCTTGTGTTTGAAAGTCAAATTTCTTTTCAGCCCTGGTCTCTTCATCCAACATGATTCAAAGTCCTCTGTTTCATTGAAATACCATATTTTCTCCTAAAGTATTATACTCAGTTTAGCTGGGTAGGTGATTCTTGGTTTGAGTCCTAGTTCCTTTGACTTCTGAAATATTCTATTCCACACCCTTTGATCCCTTAAGGTAGAAGCTGCTAGATCTTGTGTTATCCTGACTGTATTTCCACAATACTGGAACTGATTCTTTCTAGCTGCTTGCAATATTTTCTCCTTGACCTGGGAACTCTGGAATTTGGCCACAATGTTCCTAGGAGTTTCTATTTTTGGATCTCTTTCACATGGTGATCAATGGATTCCATCAATACTTATTTTGCCCTCTGGTTCTAGAATCTCAGGGCAGTTTTCCTTGATAATTTCATGAAAGATGATTTCTAAGCTCTTTTTTGATCATGGCTTTCAGGTAGTCCCATAATTTTTAAATTGTCTCTCCTGGATCTATTTTCCAGGTCAATTGTTTTCCAATGAGATATTTCACATTCTCTTCCATTTTTTCATTTTTTTGGTTTTGTTTGTGATTTCTTGGTTTCTCAGAAAGTCATTAGACTTCATCTGTTCCATTCTAATTTTGAGAGAACTATTATCTTCAGTGAGCTTTTGAAGCTCTTTTTCCATTTGGCTAATTCTGCTTTTGAAAGCCTTTTCCTCCTCATTGGCTTTTTGAACCTCTTTTACCAATTGAGTGAGCCTATTTTTCAAGGTGTTATTTTCTTCGGCATTTTTTGGGTGTCCTTTAGCAAGGTATTGACCTGTTTTTTCATGCTTTTCTTGCATTTCTCTCATTTCTCTTCCCTGTTTTTTCTCCACCTGTCTAACTTGATTTGCAAAATCCTTTTTGAGCTCTTCCATGGCCTGAGCCCACTACACATCCACCTCGGATGTCTGGAATACAGAGGCCCCGACCTCCACATGTTTCCCTGAGGGCAAGCATTATACTTCCTCATCAGAAATGAAAGGAGGAAGGAACATCTCTTCCCCAAGAAAGTAGTTCTTTATGGTCTTTTTTTGCTTCCATTTTCTGGGCATTTTCCCAGCCAGTTACTTGACTTCTGAGATTCCTCTCCACCCGTGCCTAGATATGGCCAGCTAGTGCTTGGGGTGTGAGATTCAAATGCTGCTTCCCCTCAGAAATTACTGAGGTGGGAGCGGCTGCTATTCAATGTGAGCTTTAGTTCTGGTGGTTTGGTCGGGGCAGGGCCACCTCCCAGGCTCAGTTCCCTCAAGGGCTTTATGCAAAGACCTTCAGTAATGGAGGGGGTGGGGGCAGGGCCGCCTCCCAGGCTTCTTTCCCTCAAGGGCGTTATGCAGAGACCTGCAGTAAGGGAGCTGCTGCCAGCTCGGGGAGCCGCCTGGTCTCCACGGGTGCCTCAGCTGCTGCCTCTGCCACTCCCTCTGCCACTGCCTCCGGAGGGTGCCTGAGTAACGGAGACACCCTGCTCCCCTCTCAGCTAGCCCAGAAGTCTCCCTCACTGACCTGGAGTACCTGTGGGTAGAGGGAACTTCTCAGCCGCCAGAAGTTCCGTCCCTGAAGTGTGCTCGGAACTGCTCCTGTGGGGCCGCAAGGCCAGGGCAGCTCAGGGGTGGGATCCACTGTCCCAAGCGCGATGGACTACTGGGGACAGCTCTCCAGGGCTCTCGCGAACTGAAATCTCTTCCACTATGTTTCTGGGTGACTTGAACTGATGCAGATTTTGTGGAGAATTCTTATTATGGGAAATTTATGGGCTGTGGATTCAGACCTAGCATATGTGAGACTTTCTACTCCACAATCTTGTCTTCTTCTCCAAAATTCTTAAGAGGGAACTGGAGAGTGTCTCTTGATGCATTCTTCTAAATGACATGTAAACACTTCCCCTTGGCAGTTTTTCATAAAGCACCTTTTTCGGCTACTGCAAATTTGAAATTCAACATCACCATCCTCAGTGGAGTTGGAGAGGTTCAGTACTTGGCAGTTCAGTTCCGAGTAAGGTCCTCAAAGTCAGGAACCGTATCCCAGACTGCTGGATGATCTTCAGTAGCATAATAAGATAAGCCAGATGGAAGCGATTCAGTACCGTCGCTTGGCTCTGCTCTAGTGTCCAAGTTTCCAAGGCACACCACAGTCCATTCCTTCTTCTCTCCCCTAATTTCCTTTGGAGCCTCCCAAACAAAGAACTGGTTCTGACAATGCATGCGCCAACCTCCTGAGCGAGGCTATGTTGCTGTGGAAGGTGCAGCAAGAGGAAGACGGAGGAAAAGGCTCTCAGCTTTAGCAGTGAAGATGCCACTGATAATCTGGGAATTAATAGCTTCAGTAGGGTCTTAGCCTGATTGCAAGACAGAATTTTGAGAGGAGTGAATATAAATGCCTCTAGCATCGAGAGAGTATAAAGGAGGCAAGATATTGGGGAATAATAACTTGAAGGAATGCCATGATTGAATGAAGTGTCAGAGAAAGTTTACAGCCAAAGATAATAAATGTGAATTCTGTCTTCTGCTGCTTCGATCACTTTCCTGCTTCATAGTCCTTTGGTTGCACTTTTGGGGCCTAGTGTAGAAGTAGTCTTGTCATATTTTAAAAGGAAATGCTCAAACACAATAAACTGTTATTTTCATGGGGAATTAATTTTGGGTATTGAAAGTCAAAAGGCCAATCTAGAAGAAGTTAGACTACTGAATAAAAAGCAATCTTCCAATGAAATTAAAGCAGTTCAAATGTCACAATATTGTTGCAACTACACGTAGAGGAAATGGGAGGTCGTTAGAAAAAATAAAGTAAGTGAAGGGATGCTAACTGCGAGTATTTTCTGTGACAAAGGATTTGAACATGCTGGATAGGGAGCTCTCCTCCAAGTCACGGAGACATAGATGGAAGTGTCATTTCTGACGCATCCTGGCCAGGAGATGCTCAGCAAATAGCTTCACCTCTTTGTGCTCTAGGACACTCTGTAAGTCTCTAAGTTGCAGAGACCGTGTCACCCTCCAATTCTAAAGGGGTGTTTCGTCACGATGATATTTCGATGGTAATGAAGCACAGGTTGGACATTTTTGTGAGGAATCAATTTCCAAACACTAAAGAATTCGAGAGATCAGATGTGCAGGGCATTTTTAAAAGGCTATCCCCAAAGAAAAGCCTTTCCTCAAGCTTCTTACTGAGACATACCTTGGGACTATTCCTGGAGATAAATCTTCACGAGGAAGTAAGAGCTGGGTATCCGAGAAACAGAGGAAAGGCTGAAAAAAGGAAAGAAACCGTTACTGGGATTGTTTGTTCACACGTGGCGCAAGAGATAAAATGGATGATGTGTAAGCTAACAAGATCAAGTCATTAAGCTCAGTAGCAATTTGAGTCACATCTCATGAGAAGTTTAAGTTATATGTCAAGTGGATAAAACTAACGTACCATTCACCTCCACCCATTTCCCTTTCAGATGCATCTACCATTAGTTGTCGGAAAAAGGACAGTTACAGACGTCCTCAAGATGGCACTGAAACTTGGAATCAACCTTGCCAGCCACTGCCAGTGATCGAAAGCCTGTCAGCATCCACCGTCTCTGGAATGAGTCGTGTCCAAAGTGAAGAAGGAGCTGGAGCTGGACGTGGCCCTGAGAGCACCTACAGGGCTGCGATTGCAGAAGCCAAACCCGTCCCTCCAAAGCACGGTGAACGACAGCCCCCTCCAAAAACTGCAGGTAAAGAAGCTAGTGGAGAAGCCTCCGCATTGAACATGATGAATTTTCCGTGGGTCGCTTGTTTCCTCAAATTCTTACATTCCAGTCTTTATTACAAGAGATAAGAAAAAGTAAATGATAAATCATGCGATGACAAAATTCATTCTTATTTCTCCTCCCATGCAACCTAGAATCAGGCAGAGGTTTTTAGACGGGTATTTTATTTTCTCCCTTAATCAGTGTAACACATTACACAAGGACTGACCACTGCGATAAGTAAGTCTTCTCCGGGATAACTGAGATTTTCTCCTTGCCTTTCGCAGTATTTAACAAGCTAAACAATTCGGCTACAGTGAATTAATATTCCTACAAAATATCGTCCTCTGCGTACTTATTCCCTGGTTTTGGAATCTTGGAGCTATCTTCCCTAAAGCTTAAATGTAATCCATTCACTTTTTCCTAGATAAGAAGTGATGTAGTTTGTTGAGCATAAGACTGATATATACTAGCGCAGAGGATGGGTGCTTGCAGAGCTTCACTGTGGATATGTTGTGGCAGGGAGACACATCAGAGGGCTGAAAACTCTGCCGTTATTCTAGTCTGACCTTTTCCAAGGGAGTTGCTCATCATGGGAGGGATGCTTCCTACAACATTCCCTAATCATCCTTGCTTAAGGCTGTTGACAAAATGGGGGGCAAAGAGGCCTACGTCTCACTCTGTCAGTCAAGACAGTCACACGTTTGAACTCCCTGATCAAAAGAAGACGTGAGATTCAAGCCCAGTGGGGCTCGGGAGAGGCAAACCCACATTTCTCCCACACACAGATGCATACACACACACGCACGCACGCACGCACGCACGCACAGCAGTGTTATCTGTGCGTTCAAACCTAAGGATTCCCCTGGGCACTCACTGACGAGTACCCGCCTGTTCTATAGAGCACCACGTAAAGAAGATTTGTTGCCAGCAATAGCCTCCAGTTTTCCTTGACATGATCCCTGTGTCTCACTGCGTGATCTAAACTATCTAACCCAAGTGCTTTTGTTATTTATTGTACAATGTGCTTGTGTCTCTTCTTCCTTTCTGAAGAAGACCATGGCGTTAAAGGAATGATTGACATGACTTGCACTTGACTTTGTTGTGAGTGAGAAAGGGCTAATAGGGTGAGGCTTAGTGTGGTGGAGAGACTTTGAACCTTAATCAGGAGAGCTCATATCTAACACTAAGGAATAAAAATGCAAAGTACAGAATCACAGTAATTGCTTCTACGAAATTAGAGAGAACGGAATACATTTGTCCTCCCAGGGAATATTTTGTAATGCTGTCCTTACAAGCTCCATAAATGATGATCATTGCGTCTTATTCAGCTTTCAGTGTTTCAGTTGATTGGGTTTGAATGCACTTGGTTGACCTGGGGCATATACACTTATCTCTTCCTCATCTTTAGAAGTTCTGTCAATCTTTTCATCGTTGTGAATTTCACCCCGTGCAATCATATTCTTGTCGACGTCTGGGGCAACTGACAGGTTTACAGTGAATTTCACATGAACTGCTGGTGTATTATCTGCATATCCGGCTGTCATGTTTCTTGTCCTAATCAGAGTAGCTTAAGGAGTTACTTAACGATTCGGATCCCGTTTCGATTGACTTCCCCTTGCAATATGGTATCAAGGAAGAGGAGTTTTTTCCCTACTTCTTTTGAGATGGTCCTTGGCAGTAGTTTCACATATTAAGAGTTTTTAGGCTTGTTCCCTCTCTCTTTTGAGATAATCAGACTGACTTCGTCATTTCAGCAGATAAAATAATCCTGGCACAGCTTCACGCCTGATTCCTTTTCTTTGAATTTAGTTCAGACATTCATGTGTCCCGGAATGAGTTAAACTTAGAAATGACGTTCTCTTGTAAATCACTCTTCTATTCTGGTGGTTATTTTCAGGAAACGCAATAAGATCAATGTCAGTTGAATGAACTTGTTCTGCAGCAGGTAACATCCCTATGGTGCAAATCCATATCCCACAACTCTTTTTAGTGCTAGAGAGTAGACTTGTAAGCCCCTGGGAGCAATTCATTCCCTTGACCAGGGCAGCTTAGGAGTTTCTGTGAAACTCAGATTTCAGAGAACTGACTAGAGCACTGAAACCAGAAGTGGTTGGTTAAGAGTCACACAGGCAATATCAAAAGCAGGAGTGAGACTCCCGCTCAGGCCCTGCTCATTTCGGGGTCCGATGTCCATCCACAACTCCTCTCAAACTTCACACATGTCTCTCTGCCCCATTGCGTTGAAACCTTTGCTCACGGATTCCCTTTGCCTACTCAATAGAATGCAAACTGAAGAAAATGGATAATGAACTTTATCGTTCAAAAAAATCTTACAAGTCTCCTTACGAAATCCTGTGAATTTTCAGACACGTGAAAGGTGAGAAAGGAGATTTTACAGCCTGATGCCAATAAATCGTGAGAAAAGAGTAGCCATCAGGAAGTGCTAAACGTGCACAGTAACAGGAATAGGACGCAACCAGTGATCCCTTTGCTTTCATCAATTTCACAGTGGAGATTATGAGGACCTCAGTATTTAATTCGAGTTCTGCTTTGTATTTTGTTTTTTGTTTTGTTTTGTTTTTTTACTTTTTGTCGTCCGCACACATCTTTCCCTCCCCTGCCCAAATTCATTTCCTCACGAATTGTTGATGCTCTCTCTTCTCGTCATTCTAAGCGACTTTTCTCTTGTTTTCCTGCATGTTGGCATCGAGTTACATGGTCCAAGGATGTAAAAGTTGGCTTATCGTAGGATCGCATAGAAAGTTCAAAACGAAATTCCCTGTTTTTCAGCAGAATAACTCACCTGCCAGTAAATGTTTCACAAGAGAAGGAGTACTGACTACTAAGGACTTTGACAGTCAAATCCCAACCAGCCTACTTAATCCTGCTCATCTTCACACTTATCTTGAAAAGAAACAGTTACATCACTTAGTCTACACATCTTCCTTCCCTGTGTTCCCTCTTTGGACCCCTTCATGTCATCTCTTGAACTCTCTCTTCCTTCAGAAACTTTGCGTGGTGTAAGCTCCAGGACCATTTCCTGCATTTGACTAGTCTTCCTGACAATATTTCCCGTTATACCGATTTGGTGCTTACTTTTAAATGTATACTTGTGAGAAAGAATATGAGATCATGTGACAGCACACCTTACCACATGCAGGAATATGCAATCCTTCCCAAGTTTTTACTAAAGTAGACCCAAGAGTCTTTGTTCTTTCAGAACTCCTCAAAAGGACAAATACTGATTAAATATTAGAGAGAAACAGAACGAATTCCATGTTCACTTAGCTCACGGAACCATGATTTCATTGTTCTTGACACTACTCTAGATGCCGTGGAAACTCAGAGAGAAGGTGCCCCAATTCCCCTCTGCCTATGTTCTGAGTTAGGTACGGTCTACTTTGTGCATTTCTGCAGGGGGAAAGTCATCTGCCTATTGCCAGATTTGGAACGATATCCTCACAGAATATGCACCTACCAACAAATATTGCTCACCTGTAGCTAGCTGCCTGCAGAAGCTATACCTCTCCCCTGGAAATTAAAGAGGTGATTCAGTTGTCACCAGCATTTGAGTGTCTCCTTCTCCAGCCTGCAAAGGCTGCCAGCATGAGTGTCCTTTGTTCCCAAAGAGGACCAAATTGACATGGCTATGCCAGAGTCAAGATGCAATGTGTCCGACTGTGGAGGATCGCACCAACAGTTTCTCTGAATTGTCTGCCACACCTCAGGCACGAAGACTTGGTGTGCATAGTGGAGTTGGATACTCCCGATTTGGGCATCTCACTCTTCCTCGTAGCTGTCTCAATTGTGCTTTGTTCACAGAGCACAACATCTTCTGTGATGTGGGCTCGCCACGAAGAGTGGTCCTGAGTCCGTGTGTCCCAGGACAAAGAGTCCATTCCAAAATTCTTAAGACAGAACTTGAGAGTGCCCCTTTATGGATTCTTCTAATCCGCATGTAAACACTTCCCCTTGGCAGTTCTTCATAAAGCACCTTTTTCGGCTAGTGCAAATTAGAGATTCAACATCACCATCCTCAGTGGAGTTGGAGAGGTTCAGTACTTGGCAGTTCAGTTCCGAGTAAGGTCCTCAAAGTCAGGAACCGTATCCCAGACTGCTGGATGATCTTCAGTAGCATAATAAGATAAGCCAGATGGAAGCGATTCAGTACCGTCGCTTGGCGCTGCTCTAGTGTCCAAGTTTCCAAGGCACACCACAGTCCATTCCTTCTTCTCTCCCCTAATTTCCTTTGGAGCCTCCCAAACAAAGAACTGGTTCTGACAATGCATGCGCCAACCTCCTGAGCGAGGCTATGTTGCTGTGGAAGGTGCAGCAAGAGGAAGACGGAGGAAAAGGCTCTCAGCTTTAGCAGTGAAGATGCCACTGATAATCTGGGAATTAATAGCTTCAGTAGGGTCTTAGCCTGATTGCAAGACAGAATTTTGAGAGGAGTGAATATAAATGCCTCTAGCATCGAGAGAGTATAAAGGAGGCAAGATATTGGGGAATAATAACTTGAAGGAATGCCATGATTGAATGAAGTGTCAGAGAAAGTTTACAGCCAAAGATAATAAATGTGGATTCTGTGTTCTGCTGCTTCGATCACTTTCCTGCTTCATAGTCCTTTGGTTGCACTTTTGGGGCCTAGTGTAGAAGTAGTCTTGTCATATTTTAAAAGGAAATGCTCAAACACAATAAACTGTTATTTTCATGGGGAATTAATTTTGGGTATTGAAAGTCAAAAGGCCAATCTAGAAGAAGTTAGACTACTGAATAAAAAGCAATCTTCCGATGAAATTAAAGCAGTTCAAATGTCACAATATTGTTGCGACTACACGTAGAGGAAATGGGAGGTCGTTAGAAAAAATAAAGTAAGTGAAGGGATGCTAACTGCGAGTATTTTCTGTGACAAAGGATTTGAACATGCTGGATAGGGAGCTCCCCTCCAAGTCACGGAGACATAGATGGAAGTGTCATTTCTGATGCATCCTGGCCAGGAGATGCTCAGCAAATAGCTTCACCTCTTTGTGCTCTAGGACACTCTGTAAGTCTCTAAGTTGCAGAGACCGTGTCACCCTCCAATTCTAAAGGGGTGTTTCGTCACGATGATATTTCGATGGTAATGAAGCACAGGTTGGACATTTTTGTGAGGAATCATTTTCCAAACACTAAAGAATTCGAGAGATCAGATGTGCAGGGCATTTTTAAAAGGCTATCCCCAAAGAAAAGCCTTTCCTCAAGCTTCTTACTGAGACATACCTTGGGACTATTCCTGGAGATAAATCTTCACGAGGAAGTAAGAGCTGGGTATCCGAGAAACAGAGGAAAGGCTGAAAAAAGGAAAGAAACCGTTACTGGGATTGTTTGTTCACACGTGGCGCAAGAGATAAAATGGATGATGTGTAAACTAACAAGATCAAGTCATTAAGCTCAGTAGTAATTTGAGTCACATCTCATGAGAAGTTTAAGTCATATGTCAAGTGGATAAAACTAACGTACCATTCACCTCCACCCATTTCCCTTTCAGATGCATCTACCATTAGTTGTCGGAAAAAGGACAGTTACAGACGTCCTCAAGATGGCACTGAAACTTGGAATCAACCTTGCCAGCCACTGCCAGTGATCGAAAGCCTGTCAGCATCCACCGTCTCTGGAATGAGTCGTGTCCAAAGTGAAGAAGGAGCTGGAGCTGGACGTGGCCCTGAGAGCACCTACAGGGCTGCGATTGCAGAAGCCAAACCCGTCCCTCCAAAGCACGGTGAACGACAGCCCCCTCCAAAAACTGCAGGTAAAGAAGCTAGTGGAGAAGCCTCCGCATTGAACATGATGAATTTTCCGTGGGTCGCTTGTTTCCTCAAATTCTTACATTCCAGTCTTTATTACAAGAGATAAGAAAAAGTAAATGATAAATCATGCGATGACAAAATTCATTCTTATTTCTCCTCCCATGCAACCTAGAATCAGGCAGAGGTTTTTAGACGGGTATTTTATTTTCTCCCTTAATCAGTGTAACACATTACACAAGGACTGACCACTGCGATAAGTAAGTCTTCTCCGGGATAACTGAGATTTTCTCCTTGCCTTTCGCAGTATTTAACAAGCTAAACAATTCGGCTACAGTGAATTAATATTCCTACAAAATATCGTCCTCTGCGTACTTATTCCCTGGTTTTGGATTTTTGGAGCTATCTTCCCAAAAGCTTAAATGTAATCCATTCACTTTTTCCTAGATAAGAAGTGATGTAGTTTGTTGAGCATAAGACTGATAAATACTAGCGCAGAGGATGGGTGCTTGCAGAGCTTCACTGTTGATATGTTGTGGCAGGGAGACACATCAGAGGGCTGAAAACTCTGCCGTTATTCTAGTCTGACCTTTTCCAAGCGAGTTGCTCATCATGGGAGGGATGCTTCCTACAACATTCCCTAATCATCCTTGCTCAAGGCTGTTGACAAAATGGGGGGCAAAGAGGCCTACGTCTCACTGTCAGTCAAGACAGTCACACTTTTGAACTCCCCGATCAAAAGAAGACGTGAGATTCAAGCCCAGTGGGGCTCGGGAGAGGCAAACCCACATTCCTCCCACACACAGATGCATACACACACACGCACGCACGCACGCACGCACGCACAGCAGTGTTATCTGTGCGTTCAAACCTAAGGATTCCCCTGGGCACTCACTGACGAGTACCCGCCTGTTCTATAGAGCACCACGTAAAGAAGATTTGTTGCCAGCAATAGCCTCCAGTTTTCCTTGACATGATCCCTGTGTCTCACTGCGTGATCTAAACTATCTAACCCAAGTGCTTTTGTTATTTATTGTACAATGTGCTTGTGTCTCTTCTTCCTTTCTGAAGAAGACCATGGCGTTAAAGGAATGATTGACATGACTTGCACTTGACTTTGTTGTGAGTGAGAAAGGGCTAATAGGGTGAGGCTTAGTGTGGTGGAGAGACTTTGAACCTTAATCAGGAGAGCTCATATCTAACACTAAGGAATAAAAATGCAAAGTACAGAATCACAGTAATTGCTTCTACGAAATTAGAGAGAACGGAATACATTTGTCCTCCCAGGGAATATTTTGTAATGCTGTCCTTACAAGCTCCATAAATGATGATCATTGCGTCTTATTCAGCTTTCAGTGTTTCAGTTGATTGGGTTTGAATGCACTTGGTTGACCTGGGGCATATACACTTATCTCTTCCTCATCTTTAGAAGTTCTGTCAATCTTTTCATCGTTGTGAATTTCACCCCGTGCAATCATATTCTTGTCGATGTCTGGGGCAACTGACAGGTTTACAGTGAATTTCACATGAACTGCTGGTGTATTATCTGCATATCCGGCTGTCATGTTTCTTGTCCTAATCAGAGTAGCTTAAGGAGTTACTTAACGATTCGGATCCCGTTTCGTTTGACTTCCCCTTGCAATATGGTATCAAGGAAGAGGAGTTTTTTCCCTACTTCTTTTGAGATGGTCCTTGGCAGTAGTTTCACATATTAAGAGTTTTTAGGTTTTGTTCCCTCTCTCTTTTAAGATAATCAGACTGACTTCGTCATTTCAGCAGATCAAATAATCCTGGCACAGCTTCACGCCTGATTCCTTTTCTTTGAATTTAGTTCAGACATTCATGTGTCCCGGAATGAATTAAACTTAGAAATGACGTTCTCTTGTAAATCACTCTTCTATTCTGGTGGTTATTTTCAGGAAACGCAATAAGATCAATGTCAGTTGAATGAACTTGTTCTGCAGCAGGTGACATCCCTATGGTGCAAATCCATATCCCACAACTCTTTTTAGTGCTAGAGAGTAGACTTGTAAGCCCCTGGGAGCAATTCATTCCCTTGACCAGGGCAGCTTAGGAGTTTCTGTGACATTCAGATTTCAGAGAACTGACTAGAGCACTGAAACCAGAAGTGGTTGGTTAAGAGTCACACAGGCAATATCAAAAGCAGGGGTGAGACTCCCACTCAGGCCCTGCTCATTTCGGGGTCCGATGTCCATCCACAACTCCTCTCAAACTTCACACATGTCTCTCTGCCCCCTTGCGGTGAAACCTTTGCTCACGGATTCCCTTTGCCTACTCAATAGAATGCAAACTGAAGAAAATGGATAATGAACTTTATCGTTCAAAAAAATCTTACAAGTCTCCTTACGAAATCCTGTGAATTTTCAGACACGTGAAAGGTGAGAAAGGAGATTTTACAGCCTGATGCCAATAAATCGTGAGAAAAGAGTAGCCATCAGGAAGTGCTAAACGTGCACAGTAGTACATGGCTGCACTGGAACCAGGAATAGGACGCAACCAGTGATCCCTTTGCTTTCATCAGTTTCACGGTGGAGGTTATGAGGACCTCAGTCTTTAATTCGAGTTTTGCTTTGTATTTCGTTTTTTGTTTTGTTTTGTTTTTTTACTTTTTGTCGTCCGCACACATCTTTCCCTCCCCTGCTCATATTCATTTCCTCACGAATTGTTGATGCTCTCTCTTCTCGTCATTCTAAGCGACTTTTCTCTTGTTTTCCTGCATGTTGGCATCGAGTTACATGGTCCAAGGATGTAAAAGTTAGCTTATCGTAGGATCGCATAGAAAGTTCAAAAAGAAATTCCCTGTTTTTCAGCAGAGTAACTCACCTGCCAGTAAATGTTTCACAAGAGAAGGAGTACTGACTACTAAGGACTTTGACAGTCAAACCCCAACCAGCCTTACTTAATCCTGCTCATCTTCACACTTATCTTGAAAAGAAACAGTTACATCACTTAGTCTACACATCTTCCTTCCCTGTGTTCCCTCTTTGGACCCCTTCATGTCATCTCTTGAACTCTCTCTTCCTTCAGAAACTTTGCGTGGTGTAAGCTCCAGGACCATTTCCTGCATTTGACTAGTCTTCCTGACAATATTTCCCATTATACCGATTTGGTGCTTACTTTTAAATGTATACTTGTGAGAAAGAATATGAGATCATGTGACAGCACACCTTACCACATGCAGGAATATGCAATCCTTCCCAAGTTTTTACTGAAGTAGACCCAAGAGTCTTTGTTCTTTCAGAACTCCTCAAAAGGAGAAATACTGATTAAATATTAGAGAGAAACAGAACGAATTCCATGTTCACTTAGCCCACGGAACCATGATTTCATTGTTCTTGACACTACTCTAGATGCCGTGGAAACTCAGAGAGAAGGCGCCCCAATTCCCCTCTGCCTATGTTCTGAGTTAGGTACGGTCTACTTTATGCATTTCTGCAGGGGGAAAGTCATCTGCCTATTGCCTGATTTGGAACGATATCCTCACAGAATATGCACCTACCAACAAATATTGCTCACCTGTAGCTAGCTGCCTGCAGAAGCTATCCCTCTCCCCTGGAAATTAAAGAGGTGATTCAGTTGTCACCAGCATTTGAGTGTCTCCTTCTCCAGCCTGCAAAGGCTGCCAGCATGAGTGTCCTTTGTTCCCAAAGAGGACCAAATTGACATGGCTATGCCAGAATCAAGATGCAATGTGTCCGACTGTGGAGGATCGCACCAACATTTTCTCTGAATTGTCTGCCACACCTCAGGCACGAAGACTTGGCGTGCATAGTGGAGTTGGATACTCCCGATTTGGGCATCTCGCTCTTCCTCGTAGCTGTCTCAATTGTGCTTTGTTCACAGAGCACAACATCTTCTGTGATGTGGGCTCGCCACGAAGAGTGGTCCTGAGTCCGTGTGTCCCAGGACAAAGAGTCCATTCCAAAATTCTTAAGACAGAACTTGAGAGTGCCCCTTTATGGATTCTTCTAACCCGCATGTAAACACTTCCCCTTGGCAGTTCTTCATAAAGCACCTTTTTCGGCTAGTGCAAATTAGAGATTCAACATCACCATCCTCAGTGGAGTTGGAGAGGTTCAGTACTTGGCAGTTCAGTTCCGAGTAAGGTCCTCAAAGTCAGGAATCGTATCCCAGACTGCTGGATGATCTTCAGTAGCATAATAAGATAAGCCGGATGGAAGCGATTCAGTACCGTCGCTTGGCGCTGCTCTAGTGTCCAAGTTTCCAAGGCACACCACAGTCCATTCCTTCTTCTCTCCCCTAATTTCCTTTGGAGCCTCCCAAACAAAGAACTGGTTCTGACAATGCATGCGCCAACCTCCTGAGCGAGGCTATGTTGCTGTGGAAGGTGCAGCAAGAGGAAGACGGAGGAAAAGGCTCTCAGCTTTAGCAGTGAAGATGCCACTGATAATCTGGGAATTAATAGCTTCAGTAGGGTCTTAGCCTGATTGCAAGACAGAATTTTGAGAGGAGTGAATATAAATGCCTCTAGCATCGAGAGAGTATAAAGGAGGCAAGATATTGGGGAATAATAACTTGAAGGAATGCCATGATTGAATGAAGTGTCAGAGAAAGTTTACAGCCAAAGATAATAAATGTGGATTCTGTGTTCTGCTGCTTCGATCACTTTCCTGCTTCATAGTCCTTTGGTTGCACTTTTGGGGCCTAGTGTAGAAGTAGTCTTGTCATATTTTAAAAGGAAATGCTCAAACACAATAAACTGTTATTTTCATGGGGAATTAATTTTGGGTATTGAAAGTCAAAAGGCCAATCTAGAAGAAGTTAGACTACTGAATAAAAAGCAATCTTCCGATGAAATTAAAGCAGTTCAAATGTCACAATATTGTTGCAACTACACGTAGAGCAAATGGGAGGTCGTTAAAAAAAATAAAGTAAGTGAAGGGATGCTAACTGTGAGTATTTTCTGTGTCAAAGGATTTGAACATGCTGGATAGGGAGCTCTCCTCCAAGTCACGGAGACATAGATGGAAGTGTCATTTCTGACGCATCCTGGCCAGGAGATGCTCAGCAAATAGCTTCACCTCTTTGTGCTCTAGGACACTCTGTAAGTCTCTAAGTTGCAGAGACCGTGTCACCCTCCAATTCCAAAGGGGCGTTTCGTCACGATGATATTTCGATGGTAATGAAGCACAGGTTGGACATTTTTGTGAGGAACCAATTTCCAAACACTAAAGAATTCGAGAGATCAGATGTGCAGGACATTTTAAAAAGGCTATCCCCAAAGAAAAGCCTTTCCTCAAGCTTTTTACTAAGAAATACTTTGGGACTATTCCTGGAGATAAATCTTCACGAGGAAGTAAGAGCTGGGTATCCGAGAAACAGAGGAAAGGCTGAAAAAAGGAAAGAAACCGTTACTGGGATTGTTTGTTCACACGTGGCGCAAGAGATAAAATGGATGATGTGTAAGCTAACAAGATCAAGTCATTAAGCTCAGTAGTAATTTGAGTCACATCTCATGAGAAGTTTAAGTCATATGTCAAGTGGATAAAACTAATGTACCATTCACCTCCACCCATTTCCCTTTCAGATGCATCTACCATTAGTTGTCGGAAAAAGGACAGTTACAGACGTCCTCAAGATGGCACTGAAACTTGGAATCAACCTTGCCAGCCACTGCCAGTGATCGAAAGCCTGTCAGCATCCGCCGTCTCTGGAATGAGTCGTGTCCAAAGTGAAGAAGGAGCTGGAGCTGGACGTGGCCCTGAGAGCACCTACAGGGCTGCGATTGCAGAAGCCAAACCCGTCCCTCCAAAGCACGGTGAACGACAGCCCCCTCCAAAAACTGCAGGTAAAGAAGCTAGTGGAGAAGCCTCCGCAGTGAACATGATGAATTTTCCGTGGGTCGCTTGTTTCCTCAAATTCTTACATTCCAGTCTTTATTACAAGAGATAAGAAAAAGTAAATGATAAATCATGTGATGACAAAATTCATTCTTATTTCGCCTCCCATGCAGCCTAGAATCAGGCAGGGGTTTTTAGACGGGTATTTTATTTTCTCCCTTAATCAGTGTAACACATTACACAAGGACTGACCACTGCGATAAGTAAGTCTTCTCCGGGATAACTGAGATTTTCTCCTTGCCTTTCGCAGTATTTAACAAGCTAAACAATTCGGCTACAGTGAATTAATATTCCTACAAAATATCGTCCTCTGCGTACTTATTCCCTGGTTTTGGATTCTTGGAGCTATCTTCCCTAAAGCTTAAATGTAATCCATTCACTTTTTCCTAGATAAGAAGTGATGTAGTTTGTTGAGCATAAGACTGATAAATACTAGCGCAGAGGATGGGTGCTTGGCGCTGCCCTAGTGTTCAAGTTTCCGAGGCACACCACAGTCCATTCCTTCTTCTCTCTCCTAATTTCCTTTGGAGCCTCCCAAACAATGAACTGGTTCTGACAATGCATGCGCCAGCCTCCTGAGCGAGGCTATGTTGCTGTGGAAGGTGCAGCAAGAGGAAGACAGAGGAAAAGGCTCTCAGCTTTAGCAGTGAAGATGCCATTGATAATCTGGGAGTTAATAGCGTCACTAGGGCCTTAGCCTTACTGCAGGATAAAATTTTGAGAGGAGTGAATAGAAATGCCTCTAGCATCGAGAGAGTATAAAGGGGGCAAGATATTGGTGAATAATAACTTGAAGGAATGTCATGATTGAATTACGTGTCAGAGAAATTTTAAAGTCCAAGAAATTTAATGTGGGTTCTGTGTTCTGCTGCTTCGATCACTTTCCTGCTTCATAGTCCTTTGGTTGCACTTTTGGGGCCTAGTGTAGAAGTAGTCTTGTCATATTTTAAAAGGAAATGCTCAAACACAATAAACTGTTATTTTCATGGGGAATTAATTTTGGGTATTGAAAGTCAAAAGGCCAATCTAGAAGAAGTTAGACTACTGAATAAAAAGCAATCTTCCGATGAAATTAAAGCAGTTCAAATGTCACAATATTGTTGCGACTACACGTAGAGGAAATGGGAGGTCGTTAGAAAAAATAAAGTAAGTGAAGGGATGCTAACTGCGAGTATTTTCTGTGACAAAGGATTTGAACATGCTGGATAGGGAGCTCTCCTCCAAGTCACGGAGACATAGATGGAAGTGTCATTTCTGACGCATCCTGGCCAGGAGATGCTCAGCAAATAGCTTCACCTCTTTGTGCTCTAGGACACTCTGTAAGTCTCTAAGTTGCAGAGACCGTGTCACCCTCCAATTCTAAAGGGGCGTTTCGTCACGATGATATTTCGATGGTAATGAAGCACAGGTTGGACATTTTTGTGAGGAACCAATTTCCAAACACTAAAGAATTCGAGAGATCAGATGTGCAGGACATTTTAAAAAGGCTATCCCCAAAGAAAAGCCTTTCCTCAAGCTTTTTACTAAGAAATACTTTGGGACTATTCCTGGAGATAAATCTTCACGAGGAAGTAAGAGCTGGGTATCCGAGAAACAGAGGAAAGGCTGAAAAAAGGAAAGAAACCGTTACTGGGATTGTTTGTTCACACGTGGCGCAAGAGATAAAATGGATGATGTGTAAGCTAACAAGATCAAGTCATTAAGCTCAGTAGTAATTTGAGTCACATCTCATGAGAAGTTTAAGTCATATGTCAAGTGGATAAAACTAACGTACCATTCACCTCCACCCATTTCCCTTTCAGATGCATCTACCATTAGTTGTCGGAAAAAGGACAGTTACAGACGTCCTCAAGATGGCACTGAAACTTGGAATCAACCTTGCCAGCCACTGCCAGTGATCGAAAGCCTGTCAGCATCCACCGTCTCTGGAATGAGTCGTGTCCAAAGTGAAGAAGGAGCTGGAGCTGGACGTGGCCCTGAGAGCACCTACAGGGCTGCGATTGCAGAAGCCAAACCCGTCCCTCCAAAGCACGGTGAACGACAGCCCCCTCCAAAAACTGCAGGTAAAGAAGCTAGTGGAGAAGCCTCCGCAGTGAACATGATGAATTTTCCGTGGGTCGCTTGTTTCCTCAAATTCTTACATTCCAGTCTTTATTACAAGAGATAAGAAAAAGTAAATGATAAATCATGTGATGACAAAATTCATTCTTATTTCGCCTCCCATGCAGCCTAGAATCAGGCAGGGGTTTTTAGACGGGTATTTTATTTTCTCCCTTAATCAGTGTAACACATTACACAAGGACTGACCACTGCGATAAGTAAGTCTTCTCCGGGATAACTGAGATTTTCTCCTTGCCTTTCGCAGTATTTAACAAGCTAAACAATTCGGCCACAGTGAATTAATATTCCTACAAAATATCGTCCTCTGCGTACTTATTCCCTGGTTTTGGATTCTTGGAGCTATCTTCCCTAAAGCTTAAATGTAATCCATTCACTTTTTCCTAGATAAGAAGTGATGTAGTTTGTTGAGCATAAGACTGATAAATACTAGCGCAGAGGATGGGTGCTTGGCGCTGCCCTAGTGTTCAAGTTTCCGAGGCACACCACAGTCCATTCCTTCTTCTCTCTCCTAATTTCCTTTGGAGCCTCCCAAACAATGAACTGGTTCTGACAATGCATGCGCCAGCCTCCTGAGCGAGGCTATGTTGCTGTGGAAGGTGCAGCAAGAGGAAGACAGAGGAAAAGGCTCTCAGCTTTAGCAGTGAAGATGCCATTGATAATCTGGGAGTTAATAGCGTCACTAGGGCCTTAGCCTTACTGCAGGATAAAATTTTGAGAGGAGTGAATAGAAATGCCTCTAGCATCGAGAGAGTATAAAGGGGGCAAGATATTGGCGAATAATAACTTGAAGGAATGTCATGATTGAATTAAGTGTCAGAGAAATTTTAAAGTCAAAGAAATTTAATGTGGGTTCTGTGTTCTGCTGCTTCGATCACTTTTCTATTTCATAATCTTTTCGTTGCAGTTTTTGAGCCTGGTGCAGAAGTAGTCTTGTCTCGTTTTTGAAAGGAGTCCTTAAACTCTATCTGCTTTTGTTTTCATGCTATATTGATATTGGGTGGTGAATATTAAAAGATCAATTTATAAAAGGTTGTTATTCTGCAAAAAGCTATCTTCTCATGTAATTAATTTAGTCCAAATGTTACAGAATTGTACATACAGCAAATGAGAGATCGTTAAAAAAAATTAAGTAAATGAAAGATTGCTAATTTTGAGTATTTTGTTTGGCAAAATATTTGAATATTGTTGAGAGACAGCTCACCTGAGACACGCAGACATGGCTTCAAGTGTAATCTCTGAAACCTCCTAGCTATGGAATTCCGGGACAAATTCCTTAACCTCTGTGGTTTCTAGGACATTGTGAAAGACTATAAGTTGTAGAGAAAGTGCCAACCTCCATTACTCAATGGGAGTTTACCTGAGAGTTCTCTGCAAATGAAGCACAGGTTGGACATCATTGGTTGAGAATCTATTTCCTAACCGTAATGAATTTGAGAAATCAAATGTGCATGTTATTTTTAAAAAAGTTATCCCCAAAATATCGCCTTTACTCAAGCATCTTACTAAGAAATTCTTTGGGACTACTCATGGAAATAAATCTTCATGAGAAAGTCAGAGCTGGATTTCCAAGAAAGAAAGGATAGAGTGAAAAAAGAAAGATACCATTATTGGTATTATTTTTTCACATGTTGCACATGAAACAAAATAGATGATGTTTAAATTAAGAAGATCAAATCTTAAAGCTCGGTAGTAGTTTGAGTGACATTCTATGATAAATTTAAGTAATATGTCAGGTGGATAAAACTGATGTACCATTCAACTCCACTATTTCCTTTTCCGATGCATCTGCCATTGATTGTCGGAAAAAGGACAGTTATAGACATCCTAAAGATTTCACTGATAATTTGAATCATCCTTTCCAGTCACTGACAGAGACCAAAAGCCTGTCAGGATCCACTCACTCTAGAGTGAGTCCTGTCCAAAATAATAAATCACCTGGAGCTGGAAGTGGCCCTAAGAATGCATACAAGGCTGTTATTTCAGAAGCAAAAGCAGTCCTTCAAAATCAGGGTCAAGGACAGCTCCCTCGAAAAATAGAAGGTAAATATGCTAATGAAGAAGGCTGTGCAGTTAACATTATGAAGTTTCCATGGGTCAATTTTTTCTCAAATTGTTATGTTCCAATCTTTATTGCAAAAGGTAGTAAATGAAAAAATCATGCAATGACCAAATTCATTTCTTTTTTCTCCTCTCCTGTAACCTAGAATCAAGAAGGTGTTTTCTGAGCAGGTTATTTATTTTCTCCTTTAATCATTGTAACATATTCCACAAACACTGAAAGGCAGTAACTTAGACCACTGTGATGAATTAGTCTTCTCTGGGATAACTGTGATTTGCTACTTCCCTTTCTAAATGTTTAACAAGTTAAACAATTCGGCTTATATCAATTCACGTTCACAGACAGTGGCCATGTAGGTGTGTTTTTTCTCTCATTTTGAACTCTTTAGAAGTATCTTTCTCAAGCTGAAATTTAATCAATTTAACTTTTCTAAGATGTGAAACGATCCACTTAGATGATTATAAGAGTGATAAATACAAGCATACAGGATGACTGCTTGCATAACTTCATTGTTTATCTGGTTTGATAGGGAGACACGTCAGAGGGCTTAATACTCTGACTTTCTTCTAGACTGATCTCTTCAAAGGCTGGGCATGGGAGAACTGCTTCCTACAACATTCCCTAATCACCCTTATCCCAGGGCCTAGGGAAACTGTGGGCAATGGACCCTATATCTTGCTGTGTCAGTCCAGACAACCACAGGTTTTGAATTCCCGTATCAAAATCAGAGGTGAGATCCAAGCCTCATTGGGACTCGAGTGAGCCTAACACATATTCTTCTCCCCCCCGCCCCCCTCCCCACATGGAGGGCTTTCTAGTTTGTGCATTCAACCCTAAGGATCTCCCTATTGCCAGATTTAAATTATATTTCTCTTTCTGAGCAGTTCTGAAAGAACAATGACTCTTGTATCTACTTTAGTAAACGTGGGAAGGTTTACATATTCATGCATGTAGTAATGTGTGCTCTGTAACATTAACTCATATTCTTTATAACAAATATCCGTTTAAAAGGAAACAACAAATTGGCATAATGGGACATAATTGTCAGGAAGACTGGGAAAATGCAGGAAATTGTCCTGGAGCTTACACCACACAAAGTTTCCGAAGGAAGAGAGAGTTCTCTTTAAATCCCTTTTCTATTTGGGTGGTTAGTTTCAGGAACAACAATAAGCTCAATTTCAGTTAAATGAGTTTGTTATACATGTTTCTTCCATGCTGTACCAGTCCATGTCATGTGATTGTTTTTGGTGTGAGAGCCTAGACTTGTAATTCCATTGGGAAGAAATAACTTCCTTGACCAGGACAAGTTAGTAGCTTCTGTGAAACTAAGGGTCTCAGACAATGGACTGGAGCGCTGACAAGGTAGGTGGTGTGCTAATAATCACACAGGCAATATCAAAATCACAGGTGGGACTCAAGCTCAGGCCTTCCTCCTTCCTGAGTCTGATCTCCATCCACACTCCTTCTCAAACTTTATTTATCTCTCTGTGATCCCGTGGCTCCAAAACCATTGGTTATTGTTTCCCTCTATCAGATAAAATGCAAACTGAAGATAATGTGCAAGAGACTTCATCGTTAAAAAAAAAGTTACTTCTCTGCTTACTAAAAGCTGTCAATGTTAGGGCACTTGTAACTTTTTAAAAGAGATTCCATAGCTTGATGAAAATAAATCGTGAGAAAGAGTAGGCATCAGGAAGTTGGAAACATAGACAGTGGTATATGGCTTCACTGGAACAAGGAAGCGAAAGCAATCACAGAGCTCTTTGTTTTCATCAATTTGGGGGAGGAGGCTATGAGGTCCTCAGTCTCTAATGGGAGTTTTTTTTTTCTTTCATGCAGATACATGTTTCCCCTCCCCAAATACATTTATTCATGAATCAATGACACTTTGAATTCTCTTCATTCTTGGTAACTTTTGGCTTACTTTCATATAAGTTGGCATTGAGTTACATAATCTAAGGATGTTAGAACGACTTGACCATAGGATAACATACGAAGTTCAGAAAACAATTCCCAATTGTTCAACAGAATAACTCACCTGCCTGCAAATGTTTAGGAGGTGAATGAGTATTGGCTACTATGGACTTTGACGGTCAGACTCTAACTGGCCTTACTTAATTCTGCTCATCTTCACTCTATCTTCAAACCAGTCAGATTGCATATTGTCCCGCCCTGCGTTACCTCTTTGTGTCTCTTCAGGTCATCTGTTAAACTCTCTCTTCATTCAGAAACTTTGTGTGATATAAACTCCAGGAAAATTTCCTGCGTTTTACTAGTATTCCAGACAATTATTTCCTATTACATCGGTTTGCTGTTTGCTTTTCAATGTTTACTTGTTATAACGAATATGGGTCAATGTTACAGAGCACCTATTACTACAAGCATGAAAAAGCAGTCATTCCTAAGGTTTACTCTACCAGATTCAAGGTTAACTGTTCTTTCAGAACTCTTCAAAAAAGAGAAATATAGATGAAATATGACATAAAAACAAAAAGAATTATATGTTCACTGAGAGCAAGGATCCATGATTTCATGTTTTAGACACTAGTGTAGATGCTGTGGAAACTGAGGCAGATTGAGACCCATTTCCCCTCTGCTTTTTTTCTGAGTTATGTACAGTCTTCTTTATTCATTTCTGCAAGGGGAGAATCTTCTCCCTATTGAGAGACTTTGATTGATATGCCCACAGAATATACACATACAAGGAAGCATTGCTCACCTCTAGCAGCATAAACTATCCCTCTCTCCTGGAAAGTAAAGACTTGTTTAAGTTGTCAGCTGCTGTTGTAGTGCTTTTTCCACAATCTGAAAATGCTGCCAGCATGAGTGTCCTTTGTTCTCAAAGAGGACCATATTGATATCACTATGCTAGAGTCAAGATTGAATGTGTCTGACTATGGATGATCACACTAATAGTAACTTTTAATGGCCTGCTACACATCTGGCACAAATACTCTGTTAGAACATTTGATTTGGATACTCCAAGTATGGGCCTCCCGCATTTCCTTGCCGTTGTCTCAATTTTGCTTTGCTCTTAGAGCACAATGGCTTCTCTGATGTGGGCATGTGATGATGAGCAGTCCTTTGCCAGTGTCTCCCATGTTACACAATCAATTCCAAAATTCTTAAGAGAAACCTTGAGAGTATGCCTTTATTGCTTTTTCTACCCACCACGTGAACACTTGCTTTTGGGAGTTCTTCATAAAATAGTTTTTTTGGCTAGTGTAAATTTCGCTTCAACGTGACTACCCATTGTAGTTGTAGAATTTTCATGGTTGGCAGTTCAGTTCTGTGAAACGACCACAGTGTCTGAAACCTTATTCTATTCTACTAGGTCATCTTCAGAATCTTCCTAAGAAAATTCAGATGGAAGCGATTCAGTTACCTGGCATGGAGCTGGTATAGTGTCCAGGATTCAGAGGCATATCACAGTCTTCTCTCCCATAATTTTCTTTGGAGCCTCCCAAGCACTTAGCTAGTTCTTTCAACGCCTGTGTCAACATCCTTGGCAAGGGTATGTCTCTGTGTAAGTTGCAGCAAGAGGAAAGTGGAGAAAAACACTATCAGATATAGTAGTGAAGATATCATTGATAATCTGGGAGTCAGCAGTTTCAGTAGAGTCTTAGCCTCATAGAGAGATAATTCCCAATTGTTCAGCACAGTAACTCACCTGCCTGCAAATGTCTGTGAGATGAAGGACTTCTGGCTACTAAGGACTTTGACAGAGTAGTTTATTCAGTTACTTAATGATACAGATCTCATTTACTTTGACATCACTTTGCAATATATTACCAAGGAAGAGGACGTTTTTCCTACTTCTTTTGAAACAGTCCTTGCCAGCGCTTTGACCTAGGAAGAGTTAGGTTTTGTTCTCTCTGTCTTTTCAGGTAGTCAGATTGATTTTGTGTTTTTTAAAAATAATTTTGTCCTCTCACTGCCTGAGTCAAGATTCTTGGGCTCTGAATTTTGTTCAGAAATTCATCTGTCCTGTAATGAGTTAAATGTAGATATTCAGTTCCTTTGTTAATCCGTTTTCTCTTCAGGTGGTTGCCTTCAGGGAACACAATGAGCTCAATTTCAGTTAAATGTGTTTGTTATACAAATGTTTTCCTTATGATACAAGTGCACTTCCCATAATTGTTTTTAGTATGAGAGACTTGACTTGTAATTCCCTTAGGATTAATTACTCCATTGACCAGGGCACGTTAGTAACTTCTGTTATACAAAGGGTCTCAGAGAATTTCCTGGAGCACTGAAACAGTAGGTGTTGTGTTAATAGTCACACAGGAAATATCAAAATCACAGATGGGACTCAAGCTCAGGCCTTCCTCATTCTGGAGTCAGATTTCCATCCACATTGTCTCTCAAACTTCATTCGTTTCCCTCTGATCCCCTGGCTCTGAAACCTTTGGTTACTCATTCCTTCTGTCTATCAGAGAAAATGCAAACTGAAGAAAATAGGTAATCAACCTCATCTTAAGCCTCACAGCCAGAAAAAAAGTATGCTGAATGAATATAAATAACTCTATTATTAAGAGAGTGAAACGGAGGAGAAATAGTGGGCAATAATAACTTGAAGGGATGCCGTGGTTAAATGAAGGATAAGAGAAACTTCAAAGACCCAGAAAGTAAATGTTGATTCTGCATCCTTGTGTTGCTGTTACTTTCATACATCATTGTCCTTTAGTTGGACTTTTTGAGTCTAGTATAGAAATAATCTTGTTACATTTTTAAAGGGAATGTTTACACTCTATAAACTGTTATTTTCATGGTAAATTTATTATGGATATTAAAATTCAAATGATTAATCTTCAAGAAGTTAGATGAGTAAAAAAAAAGCTATATTCCCATTTAATTAATGTAGTTCAAATGTTACAAAATACTTGCGACTATACATAGATCAAATGGGGCTTCGCCCCCCAAAAATAGGAAGTGAACGGATCCTAATTGTGAGCATATCTTGTGCAAAAATATATTAACATGGTGCATAGTGTGCTGGTCTGGAAGCCACAACGACATGGTTTCAAATGTCATCTCTGACACATCCTGGCTAGGTGATCCTGGGCAAATTGCTTAACCTCTATGTTCTCGAGGAAACACTCTAAGACTATAAGCTGTAGAGAAAGTGCCAGTCTCCATTGTTCAAGGGGGCGTTTGCTCATCTGAGAGTTCTTTGTAAATAACACACTGGTTAAAATTCATTGGTTCAGGGTCTATTTTCTAACTCTAAGTAGCGAAATTCAAATGTGCATGTTAATTTTAAAAGGTTATCCCAAAAGAAAAGCCTTTCCTGAAGCACCTCCTGAAGCACTACACATGGAGATAAATCTTGATGAAGGAGTAAGAACTGGTAATCCCAAAAAGAGAGGGTACCCTGAAAAAAAATAAAAGAAAGAAACCAATCTTGGGATTGTTGTTTCCACACATTACATAGATACAATACATAGTGCATGATACATAAATTAATAAAATCGAATCATAAAGCTAGATAGTAATTTGAGTGACATCCCATGACAAATTTAAGTAATATGCGAGGTGGATAAAACTGATGTACTACTTAACTCCACTATTTTCTTGTCAGATGCATCTGCCACTAGTTGTTGGAAAAAGGACAGGTACAGACGTCCTACGAATTTGACTCTTAAATTGAATCATCCCTACCAGTTACTGCCAGTGACCAAAAAATGGTCAGGATCCACAGACTTCAGAGTGAGTCCTGTCCTGAAAGATGAAGCAACTGGAGCTCGAAGTGGTCCTTGGAGTGCATACAGGGTTGTGATTGCCGGAGCAAAAGAAGTCCCTGAGAAGCAGGGTAAACCACCGCTCCCTATAATAATAGAAGGTAAACAAGCTTATGCAGAATCTTGCATAGTAAACATTATGAATTTTTCATGTGTCGATCATTTTCTCAAATTGTTGCATTCCAATCTTTATTGGAAGATGTAAGCAAAATAAATGATTAAGTCATGCGATGACAAAATTCATTTCTTGTTTCTCCTCTCATGCAGCCTATAATCTAGCAGGTGTCTTTTGAATAGGTATTTTTATTTTCTCCTTTAATCAGTGTAACATAATGCAGCTGCACTGAACGACAGTAGCCTGGACCTTTGTGATAAATTATTAGAATAAATTCTCTGGGATAACTGTGATTTGCTACTTTACCTTTTTAAATGTCAAATACTAAATGACCTAGTTAGTTACTGTTTGTAATACTATTATTAGATGCTGCATAAATTAAGAAATTGGTCTAATATTCAGGTTTAAATGTTTATTTTGATTTTTTTCAATAGAGTTGTTGTTGTGTGACATAAACAGTTCTTTCTTCCTATTCTTTAAAAGTTCTGTATATATTTTCAGGTCTGGAATTTTCTCTCCATGTAATCATTCTCTGTCTTGTTCTGAGGAACCTGAAAGTTGTACAGTGACTACCAAATTCATTGCTGGAGTATTATCTGCATGTCTTCTTTCCAAGATTTTGGCTTGCTGAGAAAAGCTTATTGAATTACTTCATGATACAGATCTCATGTACTTTTACTTCCCTAGGCAACATGGCATTAAGGAAGAAGTCTTGTTTTTCTCTTCTTTTGCGATGATCCTAGCCAGTGGTTTCACGTATTAAGATTTAGGTTTTACTCTCTGTCTTTTGAAATAACCGAACGGATTTGCCAATTTTCATTTATTTATTTTGTCTTCTCACTGATTATGTCATTATTCTTTGTCTCTGAAGTTAGCTCAGAAATTCATCAGTCCTGCAATGAGTTAAATTTAGAAATCTAGTTGTCCTGTGGATCATTTTTCTATTCTTGTTGCAAGGTGATCTTCTAGACTTAACGGAGGCATGTGGACACCAGGGAATCTGATCTAGTATCTTTATACTACCAAGCTTTCCTTCCAGGATGTCCGGCTTGTTATCTAAAGAAATCAGATCCTCTGTCTCTGACCCTGCAGGCAGACTGAAGCAATGAATATTTCTTAGTCAGAAGAGTGAAGGAAGTGATTGTTGCTAATGCTTCCTTTCCAATTTCCAATATGACTCACATTGTCCTGATTCCCAGGATGCTGTATACTGATTGTTTTCCCACCTATCCTTCCCCGTCGGATTTGTTTTCTTTGGTTAGTGAAAAATACAAGTGACCCGGTTAATTGATAACTGCTGGCCCAACTAGTAGATTGATCACGCATGATCACTGTCTCTTGGTTTACCTTGAATTTTGAAATATAAAGGTTTCATCTAGAGTAAATACATAAATCTATCCTCACACTTCCTGGGATTTGGTCTGAAATGATTGTCTCACTAGAAATGTAAATTGTTTCATTAGATTGCAAATACAAAATAATTTGATGAGTGCATAATTAATAGAAATTTCTTTTATCTATTTCTTATTTTATAAGAGATTAAAATAGACAAATTATAGCTGTCATAACTGCCATTACTGTTAAGGGTGGGATTATGAGAAAAATAATTCTGAAAAATATAAATTGTTACTTAAATATTCATATCAATTTTACATCATCTTTGGAATTTAAAGGATCATCAGAGGAATGCTCAGAAAGTTTTGATGAAAGTGACCTGGAACAGGTATGTAAAAATGATATTCAAATTTCCGATATTTTACTTTACTGAAGGTGCCTTTCATGCTAGTGTTAATGAAAGTTTTTCAGAACTTAGTTTGCTTTTGAATGCATTTAAATTGGTTTAAAACATAATGCATTTTTCAGTGAACAGATAGGACTCCTTTTTTGCATAACAAAGTATAGGAATCTTTCATCTGAAAACGGAAACTTTTAGAAATAGTCTCTTAGTGAAATGTGTCCATGGTGAATGCGAGAAACCTAAAGATGTTGCTGGGTTTTGCTTCATTTCCCACATGTATAAAATGAAGACTATAATCGGTAAGAAGCATTATGAGTATCATCATTTTTATCAGGTAAATCATTTAGCTTCTGATTAGTTAGGTGGCATAGTAGTGGGAGACAAGAAGACCTGGGTTTGTCCAGCTGTGAGCCCTTTCTGAGAAGCTGGGGTCCGTGGGTTTATGAAACAGTAGATTGCTAGATTCATTGACTTCTGTGTCTTGGGGACCTAACATTATGAAGTGCGAAATGGATAATTTTGATTACATTAAATTAAATTTTTTTTTCACAAACAAATCCAATGCAACTATGATTAGGAGGGAAGCAGAAAAATGGGAAAGAATTTTTGCAACTAGTGTCTGTGATAAAGGTCTCACTTCTAAAATACATAGAGAACTGAGTCAAATGTACAACAACACGTCATTCCCCAATTGATAAAAGATCACAGGATATGAACAGGCAGATTTCAGAGAAAGAAGTTAAAGCTACCTATAGTCACATGAAAAAATGTTCTAAATCCCTATTGATTAGAGAGATGCAAATCAAAAGAACTCTGAGATATCACAGCACACCTACCATGACAAACAGGATGATGATAAAAGTAAAAGATGTGGGAGAGGTGTAGGACTAATTCTTTTTTGAGGGTCCTGTGAACTAATCCAACCATTCTGGAGAGCAATTGGGAACTATGCCCAAAGGGATACAAAAGTGTGCATACTCTTTGACCCAGCAACACTACTTCTAGCACTGTACCCCAAGAGCAGAAATGGGAAAGGGTCCCATATGTACAAAAATATTTATAGCAGCATTCTTTGTGGTGGCCAAAAACTGGAAATCAAGAGGATGCCCATCAGTTGGGGAAGGGTTGAATAAACTGTGGTATATGACCATATTCGAATACTATTGTGCTATAAGAAATATGAACAGGAAGACTTCAGAGAGGCATGGAAAGACTTATATGAACTGCTACTGAACGAAAGGAGCAGAACCAGGAAAAATTTGTACAGAGCACCCACCAGAGTGTATGAAGATTTTTTCTGGTAGACTTAGAACTTCATTGCAATGAAAGGACATAAAAAATTCTCAATGGTCTCTTAAGGCAAAATGCCTTCCACATCCACACAAGGAACTATGGAATTTGATTTCAGAATGCAGGTGATCGTTTTCTTTTGTATTAAATTTTGGTTTGTTTTATGATTTCTCCCATTCATTTTAATTCTTCTATGAAACATGACTATGGTGAGAATGTATTTAATAAGAACCTATGTGCAGAACCTAGATAAAATTGTAAGCCATCTCAGGGAGGGAGGTGGGAGGTAGGGCGGAAGGGTGAGAGGGAGGGAACAAATAAAAAATAAAGGGAAATGAATGTAGAACACTGAAAACAAACTAAAAAAGAACTGAGTTTGAATCCATCCTTCAGCTCCTAGCTTTGTATGTCTAGTAGGATGCTGGACAAGTCACATAACATTTGTAAAATAATTATCAGTAATGCTTGTGTCACAAAATGGTTGTGAGGATGCCATGAGATAATGTGTATCAAGTGTTGTAAAAACCTTAAAGTGCTACACAAATATTAGCCATTGTTATTATTGTAAAATTTGTATTATTTTACTCTGCTGTTATTATTTTACAGGACAAAGTACAGAGAGATGCAAATGATCATGATAATCTCATTCAGTCATCTGACACAGTTAAGAATGTTTGGATATTGACTGAAAAACTTAGTGCTGATTGTAAAAGTAAGAACATTTTGAAATTTTCTGACACAATAACAGTGTTAAACAGAAATCAGAGTCTGACTCATAGTAAAGTGGAAGTGAGCCTAATCCCTGGCAGACCTTGGCCAAAGAGAAAGGGATTATGTGGACTACAGGCTAATAAACTACTCAGCCACCTTCTATTTGTTTCAGTTCAAAAAGAATTACTAAGTGCCTACTCTGTGGGAAACATACTAAGTTTGGATAAGTTTTCTTACTGAGTTTGCAATTTACTAGGGGATATAACCTACATAGATAAATCAAATATATATATATATATATATATATATATATGTATATATATATATATATATATATATATATATAAGTGTTGGAGGAATACAGTCATATTACTACATGAGGTTCAGTGTAGAAAGAACATTAGCTATTAAGAATAAATAGCCTATGTCCTATGTGTGAAGGTACTATTTGAGTTGAGTTTTAAAGGATTGGTATGAACTCAGCAGGTATAGAACATGAGAGTATAGGGGGATGAAATGAACATTCCAGGCATGGAAACTCTGAGTAAAAAGGCAGGAAAGTGACAGTGAAAAATCCAGTTTTACTGGACAATGTATAGCAATAAGAATTAAAAGGCAAAGGTAGATAATGGTGAGAGCCTAGATTTTGTCTATAGACAAATCCCTCAAACTTAGAGCTTCAGTTTCTTCATCTATTAAATGCTATACTTCACAGGTTTGTTGTGGGGGGATGTATTTTATAAGCCTCTATGTTCTGTATTATATAATATGTGTTATTAATATTGCATGCTAGGAAAAAATATGTGAATATTATTTGCTTGGTTGGTAATGGAAAAACCATTTGAAGAGAATGACATGACTAGATGTATAAAAGTAACAGGCAGTGAACTCGTTCATGGAAAAAATAATCAAAATATTAAAATCTTTCACAAAATGGGCCAAAATATCAACAATCTTGCAAATGTTCTGCCTAGTTGTTATAATTCTTCAGTCAGCATGGCGTATAGGACAGTGTACTGGACACAATGCCACGAGTAGCTAGGTTCAGATTCTACCTTACACACCTACTAATTCTGTCAATCGTAACAAACCCTTTAACTCCTCTGTGCCTCCGTTTCTTCCTTTGCTTTGAATCTTTGAGCTTAACATTTCCTTTACTGTCAGCTCCACTTCGTGCTCCAATAAGTGTGTCTACCTCTAGCAACTGTGTTAGCTCTCATTGCTTCAACTCTGTTAAACACTAAAATATATGAAGACTTGAAAGTTACTAAGGGAAACCCAACAGCAAAGTCTGTTGAATCTGTAACTTGATAGAGCAAACATTTCTAACTCCAGATTAGGTCTAAATTTCGTGACGTATCTCTCTAAAAAATAAAGGGACAGCGGCTATTTTCCATAATACTCAGAAGATTTTTTCACTTTCCTCTGGTGTTTCAGCTATATTTTCTTTAAAGTTACCAGAAATCTGACCAATGAATAAATGAGGATAGATGTTATTCTATGCATGTTACATACTTATTTATGCTATAAGTCTCTAAGGAAGAAGCAGTGTTTACAGACAACTATTTAAAGTAAAACATTAATTCTACTTATAAAATAATTCAGCATATTAACAATGCATAGATATTAAGTATATTATGCATTTTAATAATCTTATTTCTCCACGTAGAGTACGCACCTGAATATTTACTTTTCACATATACTTTTTCCATATTGTCAAAAATCATGAATTCTCTGAAGTAATGGGTAACTTAGAGGTTCTTTTTAGTTGTTCACAGTGCCCACAGGGAAATAGGTTGTTTTCATATTCAATGTAAATCTTATGACAAAGTAATATTTTCCTATATTCGTAGGATTTATATACATAGATATTATTTTGTAATTCCCAGAGTACTGGAATTCTAAATGTTCTGCTAGTGTCCTTCAGATTTTAAAATACTCAATTTTTATTGACTTGTGGTTTTCTCTGCACAGACCCTATTATACATTTGGAAATTAAGGATGGAGTTCTTAGATATGATCAATCAGTCGATTGTAAAAAATCACATTGTACACTACTCGCCAGAAAAGTTAAGAATTTGGAAAACATGATTAGTGGAATGCAGAAAGAATTGTCAGAAACAAAAGAAGTGAAATCCCAGTTGGAGCATCAAAAAGCAGAATCCAACAGAGAACTCTGTAGCATCAGGTATGGCACTCAAGATTTTCAATAAAGCCTTGGAAGCATTTCTCTTAACGTTGAAGAAATGTGACAGCTAATTTGAAGTTGGAAGGAAAAAATAATATTCTGAATAAGCCCTACTTATTCCTTTTTACTCCATGGACATCTATGATTTAAATTTTTAGTGAATTGTCAAAACTACAGCACATTTACTTGCATTTTATTTGTTTCAAAATGAGGTAAAAAATAAAATCTGAATTATCCATAGTGATGGGAAAATGGATTGAGTTTTATCTACATCCCCCTCTACACTTTTTACCAGAGTCATTCAAATGTATCAAAACTCAGGACGTTTGAAAAAGTCATTTCTTCTAGCTATAACCCATTTATGGAATTTCTCTTCATTGAATCAAAAAATCAAAAACATCCACGACAACTGTATGATACATTTTTGAGAGTAGTTTACTACCCTAGAGTAGACTTGATAAAGAAATGGATTCCTGTCTCATTTCTTACACAAGCTGACTTTGTGAGCCTGTGCAACTTAAGTTAATTCCCACTGCCACCGATAACTCTCTAAGCTCAAAATTGTAGAGCATTCAATTTGCATCATTAAAGGGAGTTTCTTGGCTGTGACTTCCCTACATGGATCCAGTTCCCCCTAAATTGATATTCTTTACCTTTAGTCATTCAGATGACTATATTTAAATGGAATTCTATTCCTTATTTCTGCTGACCTCTCATTTATAAACGGCAATTTTAATCTAGGTCTACCCTGAACCAAGAGAAAATGAAGCTAGAGACTACAGAAAGGCTACTTGAAGAAAATATGGCACAGTTTAGAAGAGAAGAAGAGCAACGTAGCAAAGTAGTCGAACTAAACCAGCGACTTAAAAGCTGTGTCAGGTCTCTCGAAATTGAACTGACAACGGTAAAAAAGCATTTTCAACAGGTAAACTGGAATCCAAAGTCACTATTTCCATTTTTTCTTGTTAAGAATACTTATGGGTTCCCTGGGAATGGGGAGATCAATAGTGCAGTTTTTTGAATCCTAAAAAATGGCTATGATTTCTATTTCTATCATAAGTAAGTTGGGTTCAATGATTTGTAAATGACTATTGCTAAATACATAACAAAAAAAGGAAAATTTCCCGTATTTTAGTATTTGAATGTAAAATTACAGTCCAAATGCCCATGGAAAAAATTAATTGAAGCTGGTACTTTTGAAAGTACATCTCACAGTAGAGAATCAGTATGGTGGAATGAATAAAGCTGGCCTCAAATGCATGAAGACAAGGGTTCAAATGTTGCCATGGGCACTTCTTGACTGAGGGACCCTGGGCAGTTCATCTCAATGGACCCCAGGACAGAAGTTTCAAATTCCCGTAAAGCTGCCCACAAACCTCAGTACTTGAGGTATCTATTTGACAGCACTTCTCTATCCTCATCTTCTATAAGAATATAAATTCCAGAGCATATGGGTAGATAGAGATTCCTTACCTGAAAATTCTGTAGGCCAAAGAAATTGCAAGTTCAATCCCTTTTTTTCTGTCCCTTGGGTGACACTTTAGCACCCAATCCTTCAGTCTTTCAGAATAGTTTATTGTTCTCTAGCATCTTCCCCTTTTACTAATGCAATTCTTATGCAATGAACGTTATTGAAGCCTTTGTAAATGGAGGAAAGGCTAAGTATTCATTACTCAGAGGACTGGACTGAGCCTAAGATGAAATTCAGTAAGGATGAATGTAAAATTATGTAATTAGACACAAAAATAGTTTCATATGTATAAGTTGGGAGAAATATAATTCGATGACATTTTGTCTGAAAAGATGCAGAAATGTTATTCAGTTCTAAGCTGAAGTTGAGTCAGTGCTGCTCTATGACCACCAAAAAGCTAGTGTAATTTTGCCTCCCCTTCAGAGAAGCATAGTTTCTAAACAGAGGAATTAAAAATGCCTCTTTAGTCTGACCTAAATAGACTGTGTTTGTACTGTTGAATTCATTTGTGGCTCCCACGGAATTATGGTAACTAGTAAGCAGGATAGCAAACAGAATGAGGAAGGCCCTTGGAGTCTATTGCATGTGAGGATCAGTTAAAGGAACTAGAGAGTTTATCCTTATATCTTCAAGTTGTTGAAGGACAGTCCTGTGGAAGAAGGGTGAATTTTGCTCTGCTTCAGTGTAAGGGACAGAGCTAAGAGCAATGGATGGAGTAGCAAAAATGTACATTTTTAGACTTAATGTCAGGGGAAAACTGCTAACCAATAGAACCCCTATAAATAGAATGAGTTTCATTAAGAGATGGTGGCTTCCCCCACCTGTGAAGACTTCAAGCTGAGGTTCGTAAGAGTTAGGTACATAACGATGCTATGGATTGAACTGAATAGTTGTTGATGTTCCTTTGTAATTTTCAATGACTATCCTTTTTGTTACTTTCATTTTCAGTAGTCTGCTTTTCTGAATTTTTAAAAACCTATTTTCCGTCCTTTTTCAGATTCAGATTTTTCCAGTTATAGGTAAAATGTATTTGCTGACTTTTGAGGGGAAAAGATGATTAACAATTTTATGAAATTGTTGTCCCCAGGTTCAAGAAAAGCTAAAACACATTCAAAGACAACTTGTTCACCAGGAGAGAGCCAAAACTTCCCAAGGGTCAATTCTGAATAATCTTTGGAAGCAGAAAGAAAAACAAGCAGTTGCTTCCAAAACGACTCAGACTTCTGAGGTATTCACTTTGGTCATTTTCCAATTTAACTACATATTTGAAAAGTCGGGATTTCTGTTCTTCCTTTTTTCATTTTGTGATCATATTTGTGATCCTCAGTCACGTCCATCCGTCTACAGCAGACAGGTTGGGACATACGTGGTGACCGAAATCAGCACGGATTGTTTCTTTTGCTTGGTTGTTTCTTTTCTTTGAATGGAATCATCGCTCCAGAGATTCTTGGTTATTCCTACTGAAAAAAAATCCCTGTTTCTCAGTAGTGCCTCGGCCCTTTCTGGACATGGGAAAAGGGCAGCTTGTCAGGGTCCCTAGGGTGCGAAAGGAATGTAACCAGACAGAAGGGGACACCTCATACACAAATCACTTTTCTTCCTTAAGTGATTTCTTCTGGTTATGATTTCTAGGGCAGAGAGGAAGGGTCACAACAAACCATATCTTAACAGTTTGGTCTACTTCACATTGTTGTCTCACTCATGTTTCATGAAAAGAAAGGGATAAAAGTATTTTCAGCAAGAATAAATTTCACTTATATTTCTGACATAAGGCTCTATCCACTACAAGGATTCATTCATTCACGTTCATCATTGCTTAGCATGACAGAAACACATGTTCATCAAATGCTGAATTGAGAATTTTTCATTTTCTTCTTTTTTTCCACAGTAGTTTGAGGAACATCATTTGGGTTGCAGGTCCTTAGTAATCCTTTGGTTCCTGGGCACTGGAGAACTTCATTTAACTCAGCTGCTACCTCTTCACACAATCCTCCTTGCCTTACAGAAGGGATCTCATAGAATGGGGCTTCTTATCTTTTTGATAAAGCTCTTTCCACTGGTCCTGAATGGGGACTAATGCTCTTGGACCAGTTTTATTATGATGGGAGTGCAATATCAACTTTTTATACTTTGGCCTCAACAATTTTTTCATTACTCCTTTAAACTGCATGGCTAGGCCTAGGTTACCCTCTACTGACCACACTCCAGGTCTCACTTTTCTCATCCATAAAATGAGTGATATGGACGAGATAACTTCTAAAAGTTTTAAATCAATGATGCTATGAAAATGCTATGGATCCACCAAAACACAGATTTTTCCCACAACTTATACTAAGGAATTTTAAGACTGGGATGCAGCTGTCTCGGCTTTTGTTTGCATCTTGGAATCAGTTAAAAACTCTAGTTATTCAGGCAATGCCCATTCACATAGACTTAATGAAAGTTCCCAGTATGGCGGTTCGAGACAAGACTGCCTGGACTGTGGGCAGAATCTGTGAGCTGCTCCCTAAGGCTGCCATCAGTGGTGTTTATCTTGCTCCTTTACTACAGTGTCTCTTAGAGGGCCTCAGCGTTCAACCAGCGTGGCTTACAACATGTTCTGGGCTTTCTCTAGTTTGACTGAAGCTGCTTGTGAGGTTGCAGATGTAGCTGACAATCAGGAAGAACCACCTACCTACTCTTTATCTACTTCATTTGAACTCATGGTCCTGAAACTTCTAGAGACCACGGACAGACCTAATGGACACCAGAATAACTTGAGGAGTGCTGCCTACGAAGCCCTGATAGAAATAGTGAAAAAGAGTGCCAAGGACTGTTATTCCACTGTCCAGAAAACGACTTTGGTCATCAAGGAGTGACTGCAGCAAGTGCTGGAGAGAGTCTCACATCCAGAGCACATCAGACAGAATTCAGTTCGATGACCTTCAGTCTTTGCCCTATGCTTCCCTTGAGAATATTCTCTGGAAAGTGCAGCACTAGGACCCTTTGCAGATTTCTGATGTGGTTATGTATCCTTGCTGAGGATGTTCCAAGGCACAACTGGGTCTGGAGTGGGGGCCAGAGTTAAGAAGATGCCCTGATGGCCATGAGCACACTGGTAGAAGTGTTGGGTGGTGAAACCATGAAATACATGTATGCCTTTAAACCCTTCTTGGGCATTGGTTTGAAGAATGATGCTGAGTACCAGATTTGTTTGGCTGTTGTGTGCCTGGTGGAAGACTTGCGCTGAGCCCTATATTCCAGCGTTTTACCTTTTGGTGAGAGATGGTACAGTTGCCATTGGTGAACTTGAGAAATGAAAATGTCCATAGATCTGTCAATCCACAGATTCAGTCAGTATTTGGTGATATTGCCCTTGTGATTGGAGAAGAGTTTAAGAAGTATCTTGAGATGATATTGAATCCTTTTCAGCAGGCTTCCTAGGCCTAGTTAGACAAGTCACACTATGACAGTGTTTATTATCTGAATGAGTGAAGGGAAGGGTGTTGGAAGCCTACACCAGAATCATCCAGGGATTAAAGGGAGACCAGGAGAATGTACACCGGGATGCGATGCTGGTGCAGTTCTGAGTAGAATTTATTCTTTCCTACATCGATCACTTTGCTGGAGATGAGGATCACAAAGATGTAATAGTAGCTTGCACTGCTGGACTGATAAGAGACTGATGTACAACTTTTGGGAAGGATGTGCTGAAATTACTGGACATGAACTGATAACTGAAGGACAAGATCCAGGTAAAAAGTTGCAGCAGAATATATTGTGCTTCATCTGATGTAACAAAAACAGGGGTAGAAATTCTAATCTACAAAGCTAAAGCAGAAATAGATCTAATCAAAGGAGACAAGGAAGGAAACTATATCCGACTAAAAGACAAATAGACCACAGAGCAATATCATTAATGAACATATATTCTCCAATTGATATAGCATTCAAATTCCTAGAGGAGAAGTGAAGGGAGTTATAGGAAGAAAGACAGCACACCTATACTTGTGGGGGACCTCAACCTCCCCATCCCTGAACTTGATAAATCTAACATGAAAAGAAACAAGAAAGAAGTTAAGGAGGTGAATTCAACTCTGGATAAAGTGGATATGATAGGTCTGTGAAAAAAACTGAATGGGGATAGAAAGCAATGTGCTTTTTTCTCAGCAGTACATCGGAAATATACAAAAATTGACCATGTACTAGGGCATAAATACCTCATAATCCAGTTTAGAAAGGCAGAGATAGTCAGTTCACCCTTCTCATATCATAATACAATAAATATTATATGCAATGAAAGGCCAGGGAAAGACAGATCAAAAATTAATTGGAAACTAAATAATCTAATACTAAAGAAGGAGTCGTTTAAATAATACATCATGGAAGCAACAAACAACTTCATTCAAGAGAATGACAATGATGAGACAACCTATGAAATATTATGAGATACTGCAAAAGAAGTTCTTAGAGGAAGCTTTATATCTTTGAATGTCTACATGAATAAAGGAGAGAAAAAAGAGATCAATGAATTGGGCATGTAACTGAAAACCTAGAGAAAGAACAAATTGAAAATCGCCAAGGAAATAATCAAATTAGAAATACGAACAATGAAAGGAGAGATGAACACAATTGAAATTAAGAAAACTGTTAAAGTAATCAACAAAATTAAGAGTTGGTTTTATGAAAAAAAAACAGGAAAATTGATAAACTTTGGTCAATTTGAATAAAAAGAAAGACAGAAGATCACCAGATTACCAGTACCAGAAATGAAAAGTTGAACTGACCTCCAATGAGGCAGAAATTAGATTAATAATTAGAAATTCCTGTGTCCAACAGTATGCCCATACATTCGACATACAAATAAGATGGAGAATTACTTTAAAAAATATATGAATTCCCCAGATTAATAGAAGAGGAAGTTGAATGCTTAAATAACACTTTCTCAGAAAGAGAAATTGAACTAGCGATCAGTGGAGTCACTAGGAAAAAATCTCCAGGGCTGGATGGATTCAAAAATGAATTCTATCAAACATTTAAAAGAGAGTTAATTTTAATACTATGTAGAACATTTGAAAAAATTGGGGCTGGGCGGAGTCAAGATGGCGGAGTAGAAAGATGCACGTTTACGAGCTCCGAACCCACAGCCCATAGAATTAATGTAAAAAGAGATCCCCATAAGTTCTGGATCACTATAAGGTGTACAGAAACAGAGTGGAAGAGATTTCTGTTCCAGAGAGCCCTGAAGAGCCATCCACAGGGTCCATCACACCCTGGAAAGTGGACCCCACCCCAGCGCTGCCCTGGCCGAAGCCCCAGAGAAGCTGATCCGTGCAGGCTTCAGGGATGGAAGCTCCTGCGGCCGGGAAAGTCCCTCCGCCCACAGAAGCTACAGGTCAGTGAGTGAGACGGCTGGGCTGGAATAGGGGAGCTGGGTGTATCCATGGCTCGGGCCCCCTCGGGAGGAAGTGGCGGAGGCAGAGGCAGGGGCAGGTGCGGCGGCGGAGGCAGCGGCTGCGGCAGAGGCCCAGGACTCCCCCAGCAGCAGGAAGGATCTTCATTACTGAAAGTCTATGCATAAACCCCCTGAGGGAGCTGAGCCTGGGAGACGGCCCTGCCCCAACTCCAGCACCAGAACTAAAGCTCACATTGATTAGCAGCCACTTGCGGCGGCAAGCCCATTTGAATCTCAGACCCCAAGCACTAGCTGGGCAGATCAAGGTGAGGGTGGACAGGAATCTCAGAAGTCAAGTAACTGGCTAGGAAAATGCCTAGAAAAGGGACAAAAACTAAGACTATAGAGAGTTTTTTCGAACAGATGCAAATGATCCCAACATTCGGATCTGATGATGAGGACATATTCTTGCCATCAGGGAAAGACATGGAGGGCAGGGCCTCGGTACCCCAGACATCCCAGGGGGATGTTGGGTGGGCTCAGGCCTTGGAAGAGCTCAAAAAGGATTTTGAAAATCAAGTTAGACAGGTGGAGGAAAAGCTGGGAAGAGAAATGAGAGAGATGCAAGAAAAGTATGAAAAACGGGTCAATACTTTGGTAAAGGAGACCCAAAAAAATGCTGAAGAAAATATCACCTTGAAAAATAGGCTTACTCAATTGGCAAAAGAGGTTCAAAAAGCCAATGAGGAGAAGAATGCTTTCAAAAGCAAAATTAGCCAAATGGAAAAAGAAGTTCAAAAGCTCACTGAAGATAATAGTTCTCTCAAAATTAGAATGGAACAGATGGAGTCTAATGACTTTACAAGAAACCAAGAAATCACCAAACAAAATCAAAAGAATGAAAAAATGGAAGAGAACGTGAAATATCTCATGGGAAAAACAACTGACCTGGAAAATAGATCCAGGAGAGACAATTTAAAAATTATGGGACTACCTGAAAGTCATGATCAAAAAAAGAGCCTAGATATCATCTTCCATGAAATTATCGAGGAAAACTGCCCTGACATTCTACAAGCAGAGGCCAAAGTAAGTATTGAAAGAATCCATCAATCACCACCTGAAAGAGATCCAAAAAGAGAAACTCCTAGGAACATTGTGGCCAAATTCCAGAATTCCCAGGTCAAGGAGAAAATCTTGCAAGCAGCTAGAAAGAAACAATTCCAGTACTGTGGAAATACAATCAGGATAACTCAAGATCTAGCAACTTCTACATTAAGGGATTGAAGGGCGTGGAATGAGATATTCCAGAAGTCAAAGGAACTGGGACTCAAACAAAGAATCACCTACCCAGCAAAACTGAGTATAATACTTCAGGGGAAGATATGGTCTTTCAATGAAATAGAGGACTTTCAAGCATTCTTGATGAAAAGACCAGAGCTGAAAAGAAAATTTGACTTTCAAACACAAGAATGAGAAGAAGCATGAAAAAGTAAACAGCAAAGAGAAGTCTTAAGGGACTTACCAGAAGTGAACTCTTTACATTCCTACATGGAAAGACCATATTTGTAACTCTTAAAACTTTTCAGTATCTGGGTAGTTGGTGGGTCCATACACACACATGTACGTGCATGCACACACACACATACACACATGCACACACATACAGAGACAGGAAGCACAGATTGAATTGAATAGTATGGGACCATATCTTAAGAAAGGTAGGGGGAGCAAAGAGGGTGAAATGGAATGGGGTAATTATATGTCATTTAAGAGGCAAGTAGGAGACTTTTTAGTACAGGGATAAAGAGGAGAGCTGAGGAAAAAAAACAAGAAGTTTACCCTCATCACATTTGACTAAAGGAAGGAATAAAATGCACACTCATTTTGGTATGAAAACCTATCTTACAGTATAGGAAAGTGGGGGAGAAGGAGATAAGCAAGGGCGGGAATGATGGAAGGGAGGGCAAAGGAGGAGGGAGCAATTTGAAGTCAACACTTGGGGAGGGACAGGATCAAAAGACAGAAGAGAAATAATGAGGGGCAAGTTAGGATTGAGGGTAATTCAGTTAGTCTTACACAACACGACTATCAGGGAAGTCATTTGCAAAACTACACAGATATGGCCTATATTGAATTGCCTGCCTTCCCAAAGGGAATGGGTGGGGAGGAAGGGATGGGGAGAATTTGGAACTCAAAGTTTTAGGAACAACTGTTTAGTATGGTTGTTGCTATTAGGAAAGAAGATATACAGTTAATGAGGAATAGAAAGTCATCTGGCCCTACAGGAGAAAAGAGAAGATGGAGACAAGAGAAGGGAGGGGTGACAGAAGAGAGGGTAGATTGGAGATAGGGAAAATTAGATTGCTTGGGATATTGGGGTGGGGGGAGGGGATAAAAGGGGTGAAAATTTGGAACCCAAAATTTTGTGAAAATGAATGTAAAAAATTAAATAAATAAATATTTTTTTTAAAAAAGAAAAAATTGGGGATGGAGTCCTCCTAAATTGTTTTTATGATACAAATATGATTTTGATACCTAAAATAGAGCCAAAACAGAGAAAGAAATTTATGCAAGAATTTTTCTAGTGAATAGAGATGAAAAAAATTTCAAATAAAACTTTAGCACAAGAATATTGCAACTCAGAGCAAGAATAATACGTTATGACCAGGAATGCAGAACTGGTTCAGTATTAGGAAAACTATTAACATTATTGAACATATCAACAACAAAACTAACAGAAACCACATGATTATTTTCATAGATGCAGAAAAAGCTTTTCACAAAATACAACACCCATTTCTATTGAAAATATTGGAGAACAAAGGCATAAATGGAACTTGCCCTAAAATAATAAGCAGCATCTACCTAAGAACTTCAGCAAACATTACATGCAATGGAGATAATTAGATGCATTTCCAATAAAACCACAGGTGAAACAAGAAAGTCCATTATCACCACTATTATTCAGTATGGTACTAGAAATATCAGCTGTAGCAATAAGAGAAAAAAAATAAATTGAAGGAATTAGATTTGGAAAAAAAGAAACTAAGTTATCACTGTTGGCAGATGACATGATGATATACTTAGAGAATACTAGAGATTCAAGTAAAAAACTATTTGAAGTAATAAACATCTTTATCAACATTGTAGGTTACAAAATAAACTGACACACAACTTCTGCATATCTATATGTTACTTACAAAGCCAAGCAGAAGAGATAGAAAGGGGAATGCTATTTATAGCTAGGGTAGACACTCTAAGATATTTGGGAGTCTACTTGTCAAATCAAAACCAGGGATTATGTGAACACAGTCACAAAACACTTTCCGCACGAATAAAGGCAGATCTAAATAAGTGAAAATACATCGGTTGCTCGTGGGTAGGCTGAGCTAATACAATAAAAATGAGAGTTCTACCTAACTTACTTCACTTATTCAGTGCCTTCCAAGCAAACTATCAAATAGTTGTTTTCTAGAGCTAGAAAAATAATATCAAAATTCATCTGGAAGAACAAAAGGTCCAGAATATCAAGGGAAGTCATGAAAAGAAATGCTAAAGAAGATGCCCTAGCTCTACCAGATCTGAAATTGTATTATAAAGCAGCAATTATCAAAACTACTTCGTATTGGCTAAGAAACAGAGGGGTATAGAAGTGGAATATTGCTAGGTACTCAAGACACAGCAGGAAATGAATATAGTTCCCTACTGTTTGAGAGACTCAAAGTTCCAATTTTCTGGGATAAGAACTCACTCTTCAGCAAAAATTTCTGGGAAAACTGGATAATAGTGTGGCAGAAACTAGGCATAGACCAATGCTTGACACCATATACAAGAAGATACTTCAAATGGTTAGATGATCTAGGTATAAAGATAGATACTATAAACAAATTAGTGGAGAAAGGAATAATGTATTTATCAGATTTATGGAGAAGGGAAGAATTTGTGACTGAAAAAGAGATAGAAAGCATTATGAAGTGCTTAAATGAATCTTTTTGATTACATTTATCTGAAAATCTTTTTCACAGTCAAACCCAATGGGACCAAAGATTCATAGGATTGCAGAAAACTGGGAAAGAATTTTTGCAGCTAGTGTTAGTGATAAAGGCCTCATTTCTAAAATATATAGAGAAGTGAGCCAAATTTACAAAAAATACAAGCCATTCCTCAACTGGTAAATAATCAAATTATGTGGACAGGCATGTTTCAGAGGAAGAAATTAAAGCTATCTATAGTCATATGAAAAAATGCTCTAAATCACTATTGATTAGAGAGATGCAAGTCAAAATCTCTCTGAGATATCACATCAAACCTATCAGATTAGCTGACATGACAAAACAGGAAGATGATGAATGTTGGAGAAGATGTGGGAGAGTTGGAACACTACTTCGTCATTAGTGGAGCTGTGATCTCATCCAACCAATTTGTACCTATGCCCAAAAGGCTATAAGTATGTTCATACCCTTTGACTGAGCAATACTGCTTCTAGGACTGTATCACCAAGAGATCATAAAAGTGGGATAGAGTACCACACTTACATAAATATTTACAGCAGCACTCTTTGTGATTGCTCAAAACGTAAAATTTAGGGGATGCCCATCAATTGGGGAACGGTTGAATAAATTGTGGTATATGGATGTAATAGAATGCTATTTCACTTTAAGAAATGATGAACAGGAAGACTTCAGAGAGGCCTGGAAAGACTTATATGAACTGATGCTGAATGAAAGGAGCCGAACCAGGAGAAATTTGTACAGAGCACCCACTAGAGTGTGTGAGGATTTTTCTGGTAGACTTAGAACTTCATTGCGATGCAAGGGCTTAAAAAATTCCCAATGGTCTCTTAAGGCAAAATTCCTTCCACCTCCAAAGAAGGAACTATGGAATTTAATTGCAGAATGCAACCAATCATTTTCTTTCGTATTCCATGTTGATTTGTTTTATGATTTCTCCCATTCATTTTAATTCTTCTATGTAACATGGCTAAGGTGAAAATGTATTTAATAGAAATGTACGTGTAGAACCCATATAAAACTGTATTGTTTCTCAGGGAGAGAGTGGGAAGGTAGGGGGGGAGGATGGGAGGGAGGGAAGAAATCAAAGAGATATAGAAGTGATTGTAGAACAGTGAAAACAAATAAAAGAAAAAAAAGAGTGCTAGATTTGGAGTCTGAAGAGACCTGGATTGAAATACCTCTTAGAATACTTAGTAAGTGTGACAATGGATAGGTCCTCTAATAACTTTTCCTAATGTAAGTCCTCAGGGTAACGCCAAGAGAGTAATATGAATATTTCCCTCGTAAGTATGTTGTAAGGCTTTGGTGACACAATGTATTGAAAGTACTATGCGTCCATACTAGGTGTTATTTTTATCGTAACACCATGAGTAGCCAGGGTGGGATAGAATGGATAGAGCAAAGGAAATCAAATATGCTGAATGGCAGACAGATTTGGGACCCAAAAATACAGTACATATGTTCTGATTGATGAAACACTTTTAAGAACTTTTCTTTGGGAAAATTGAGTCTGACAAAAATGTGAAATAGGTGAAACTCCCTCAATTTACTTTTTCTTTGAATGCACTATGCTTCTTGGTACCTTGTGCTTTATTTTGAAATAGCAAGGACAAATCAGAATGCATAATTGTAATTTTGAGTATCATTTTTTTTTCCTGTTTATTATGTTTAGGTTCCTGAAAGCAATGAAAAAGAAAAAGATCTGCTGGATAAAAATCAAATCCTACAGGATGAATTTGCCGGGATCAAACTGGAACTACACAGAGTAAAAATGAAGCTTCAGGAAAAAGAAAATCAGTATACAGAAGACACTGAAGTTTTAAAACAAACGATTGATGAACTTCAAAAGAAATTAGAACTGAAGGAAAAAGCATTAACAAAAACCACATCCCAGCACAGGAGACAAATAAACACTCTGACGACTGAAAATGAAGTGCTGAATTCTAAACTGGAGAAGGCAAAACGAAGTGGAGACAGACTAGAGACAGAAATTGCTTCCTATCATTCCCGTCTGACTTCTGCTCTTCACGATCATGAAGGAAGTCAGATATCAAATAACAGTTTGGTTCAGGGAGAACGAGATGAGTTGCTTCGTTTACAAGACGAACTAATTCATCACTTGGGTATTCTAACAGAGAACAATGGTGTTCTTTCTCAAAGGCTCTGCAAAGCTGAAGTTAAAAGCAACGGTTTAGAAAGGGAACTAAACTGTGTACGTGGTTCCCTCAGAGAAAAGACACTCACTTTGGAAACTGTACAGAGAGAATTAAACCAGGCCCAATACAAAGCAAATGAACTTGAACATCTAAATCAAGTAGAAAAGGAAAAAATGGACAAATATATTTTCAAACATGAATCTGTCCAAAAAAGATTAGCCCAACTCGAGAGTGAAAATATCTTGCTTCAACAACAGCTTGAAGATGCCCAAAACAAATATATGGTTAAAGAAAAGGTATTGAGTGATAGCCATGGACAGTTTATGGATCGCTTCCATTGCGCTCATGCTGATACTGGAAAGCAAGCTCTTATGAGAAAAGAGAGAAATAAAGAATTATCCAGGGAACATAACTACTCAAGAGAGAAGATGTGTAAATATGAAAAGGAGAAAGCAGAAATAAAAGTAGGTCTTTAAACAATGTCATTTGATAAGCATTTAGCTTTTTGAAATGGAAGTCGAAGTAATATTCATGAAGATAAATTAGGAATTTGAATTTATAGCCGGCAGATAATGTGACTAACTTTGCTGGTAAAAATTCTGTATGTAAGAAAGGAGAATAAGAGTCAATAGAAGGATATAGACCATAATAAAATAATAATAAAATAAAATACAATTATAACAATTATGAAATTCATAACATCGTGCAATAAAATAAAAAAAATTTGATTGGATAAATAAATAAATGAGAATAATAATAAATATCAAAATAATAGCATAAAAATAAAATAAAATGAGATGATTAAATCATCTTTTGGATAAGATGACTCACTCTACCTAAAGCAATTATTTAGTCCATGTAATGTTGATTTAGTAAATGTAGTTAGGGTTATTTACTTGTCCATAAATACTGGTAAATTTATCATTCTAATAATATGCCTAATATTCCAATTTAATTACCACAATGGAATAAATTATTTGACATGATAAAACTTCAGAAAAATCTTACAAAATTTTTCTAGTAATAATGTATCAATTTAAGTGAGATATCTCAATTGAACTACTGTGAATTATTAGTTATCCTTTTTAAAAATGTTTATTTATTTTTAATTTTCAGTATTCATTGCCACAAAACTTAGAGTTCCAAATTTTCTCCCCATCTCTCCCCTCCCCACCCCAGAAGGCCGTGAATTCTGATGACTCCCTTCCCCCAGCCCGCCCTCCCTTCTCTCACACCCCTGCCTTCCCTTATACCATTCTTCTCTCTTGTCTTGTATGGCAAGATAGATTTCTATACCCATTACCTCTATTTACAATTTCCCAGCTGTATCCAAAAATATTTCTCAACATTAGTTCCTAAAACTTTGAGTTCTAGCTTCTCTCCCTTCTTTGCTCCCCATCCATCACTGAGAAAGCAAGCAATTCAACACAGGTTATATATGCATAGTTTTGCACAAGAGTTTCATAATGGTCATGTTGTGTAAGACTAACTATCTTTCCCTTCATCCTATCCAGCCCCCCACTTGTTCTATTCTCTCTTTTTACCTTGGCCCTCCCCAAAAATATTTCCTTCTAATTACTCCCTCCTCCCATTTGCCCTCCTTTCTATCATTCCCCCAACCCCACTTCTCCCCTTCTCCCCACTTTCTTGTAGTGGAAGATAGATTTTCACACCAAAATGAGTGTGCTTGTTATTACCTCCTTAAGTCAAATGTGCTGAGAGTAAACTTCACTTTTTCCCTCTCACCTCCCCACTTTTCCCCTTCATTGAAAAAGCATTTTCTTCCTCTTTTATGAGAGATAATTTGCCCATTCTGTTTCTCCCTTTCTCCTCCCAATATATTCCTCTCTCACCCCTTAATTTTATTTTTCTGGATATTATCTCTTCCTATTCAATTCACCCTATGCACCCTGTCGATAGATATATGTGTATAATCCCTCCAGCTACCCAAATATTGAGAACAGTTTCAAGAGTTACAAATATTACCTTTCCATGGATTGTGAAGAATTCAACTTCAGTAAGTTCATTATGATTCCTATTTCCTCTTTACTTTTTCATGTTTCTTTTGATTCTTGTGCTTGAAATCAAATTTTCTATTCAGTTCTGGTCTTTTCATCAAGAATGCTTGAAAATGGGGGCGGAGCCAAGATGGCGGAGTAGAAGGACGCACATTTACGAGCTCTGAGCCCACAACCCATGTAATTGAGGTAAAAGGAGATCCCCATAAATTCTGAATCTCTGCAGGGGGTGCATAAACACAGGGGAAGAGATTTCCATTCCACTGAACCCTGGAAAGCCGTCCCCGGGGTCCATCGCACCTCGGAAAGCGGACCCCACCCCCACCCCTGGCCGCGACCCAGAGAAGCTGACCCGAGCAGACTTCAGAGAGGAAAGCTCCGGGGGAAGCTCCGGCAGCCGGGAAAGTCCCTCCACCCACAGAAGCTACAGGTCAGTAAGAAAGAAAGCTGCGATAGGGGAGGGGAGCGGAGCCTCTCCGTGACTCGGCCCCCTCGGGAGGAAGCGGCTGCGGCAGAGACGGGGGCAGGAAGCGGCGGAGGCAGAGGCGTGGGCAGGCAGCTGAGGCGGCAACGGCCCGGGACTCAGGAATTCCCCAGCAGCAGGCAGGATCTTCAATACTGAAGGTCTTTCCAACCTGAGGGAGCCAAGCCGGGGAGACAGCCCTGCCCCCACCCTGCTCTACTGCTGAACGCCTCTGAATAAAACCCCCAAGGGAGCTGAGCACAGCAGGCGGGGGCCCCCCACCCCCCCCACCTGCTCCGTTCCTGAAAGTCTCTGCAGGAAGCCCCTGAGGGCCCAAGATTAGGAGGCGGCCCTGCCCCCACCCCTGCGCCAGAACCAAAGCTTGCCACGGGAAAGCGCATTTGAATCTCAGAGGCCAAGCACTAGCTGGGCGGATCCAGGTGGAGGTGGAAAGGAATCTCAGAAGTCAAGTAACTGGCTGGGAAAATGCCTAGAAAGGGGAAGAAAAATAAGACTTTAGAGAGTTTTTTCCAACAAATGCAAATGATCCCGACATTCGGATCTGATGGGGAGGACGAGAACGTATTTTTCCCATCAGGGAAAGATGTGGAGGGCGGGGCCTCAGTACCCCAGACACCCCAGGGGGGTGTTGGGTGGGCTCAGGCCTTGGAAGAGCTTAAAAAGGATTTTGAAAAGCAAGTTAGACAGGTGGAGGAAAGACTGGGAAGAGAAATGACAAAGATGCAAGAAGAGTATGAAAAAAAGGTCAATATCTTGGTAAAGGAGACCCAAAAAAATGCTGAGGAAATTAACAACTTGAAAAATAGGCTCACTCAATTGGCAAAAGAGGTTCAAAAAGCCAATGAGGAGAAGAATGCATTCAAAAACAGAATGAGCCAAATGGAAAAAGAGGCTCAAAAGCTCACTGAATTTAATAGTTCTCTCAAAATTAGAATGGAACAGATGGAGTCTAATGACTTTATGAGAAACCAAGAAATCACCAAACAAAACCAAAAGAACGATAAAATGGAAGAGAATGTGAAATATCTCATGGGAAAAACAACTGACCTGGAAAATAGATCCAGGAGAGACAACTTAAAAATTATGGGACTACCTGAAAGCCATGATCAAAAAAAGAGCCTAGACATCGTCTTGCATGAAATTATCAAGGAAAACTGCCCTGACATTCTAGGACCAGAGGGCAAAATAAGTATTGAAAGAATCCATCAATCACCACCTGAAAGAGATCCAAAAAGAGAAACTCCTAGGAACATTGTGGCCAAATTCCAGAACTCCCAGCTCAAGGAAAAAATCTTGCAAGCAGCTAGAAAGAAACAATTCCAGTACTGTGGAAATACAATCAGGATAACCCAAGATCTAGCAGCTTCTACATTAAGGGATCGAAGGGCGTGGAATAGGATATTCCAGAAGGCAAAGGAACTAGGACTGAAACCAAGAATCACCTACCCAGCTAAACTGAGTATAATACTTCAAGGGAAAATATGGTCTTTCAATGAAACAGAGGACTTTCAATCATTCTTAATGAAAAAACCAGAGCTGAAAAGAAAATTTGACTTTCAAGCACAAGAATGAGAGGAAGCATGCAAAAGTAAACAGCAAGGAGAAGTATTAAGGGAATTACCAGAAATGAACTGTTTGCATTCATACAGGGAAGGACAATATTTCTAACTCTTAAAACTTTTCAGTTTCTGGGTGGTTGGTGGGACCACACATACACATGTACACGCATGCACACACATACACACATGCATTCACATGCAGAGACAGAGAGCACATACTGAACTGAATAGGATGGGACCATACCTTAAAAGAAATTAAGGTAAATGGTGAGAGAGAAATGTAGTGAGAGGAAAGAGGGGGAAATGGAAGGGGGTAACTATATGTCATTTAAGAGGCAAGTAGGAGATGTTTTTAGTGGAGGGAAAAAGAGGAGAGCTGAGGAAAAAAACAAACAAACAAACAAACAAACAAAAGTTTACCCTCATCACATTTGACTAAACGAAGGAGTGAAATGCACACTCATTTTGGTATGAAAACCTATCTTACAGTATAAGAAAGCGGGGGAGAAGGAGATATTGGGGGGGGATGATGGAAGGGAGGGCAAAGGGAGGAGGGAGTAATTGAAAGTCAACACTTGGGGAGGGACAGGATCAAAGGACAGAAGAGAAACAATGAGGGGCAGGTTAGGAGGGATGACAGTTCAGTTAGTCTTACACAACACGACTATCAGGAAGGTCATTTGCAAAGCTACACAGATATGGCCTATAATGAATTGCCTGCCGTACCAAAGGGAATGGGTGGGGAGGGAGGGATGGGGAGAATTTGGAACTCAAAGTTTTAGGAACAATTGTTTTTTGTTGTTGCAACTAGGAAAGAAGACATACAGTTAAGGAGGAATAGAAAGTCATCTGGCCCTACAGGAGAAAAGAGAAGATAGAGACAAGGGAAGGGAGGGATGACAGAAGAGAGGACAGATTGGAAATAGGGAAAATTAGATTGCTTGGGGTATTGGGGTGGGGGGAGGGGAGAAAAGGGGAGAAAATTTGGAACCCAAAAATTTGTGAAAATGAATGTAAAAAGCTAAAAAAAAAAAAAAAAAAGAATGCTTGAAAATCCTGTAGTTCATTGAATGACAATTTTTCTGAGTAGGTGATTCTTGGTTTAAATGCTAGTTCCTTTGACTTCTGGAATATCATAGTCTAAGCCCTTGATCCCTTAATATAGAAGCTGCTAGATCTTGTGTAATCCTGGTTGTATTTTCACAATACTCGAATTGTTCCTTTCTAGTTGCTTGCACTATTTTCTCTTTGACCTGAGAACACTGTCCATAAATTCCAGAACACTGGAATTTGGCTACAACATTCCGAAGAGCTTCTCTTTTCGAATCTCTTTCAGCAGGTGATTGGTTGATTCTTTCAATATTTATTTTGCCCTCTGGTTCTAGAATTGCAAGGCAATTTTCTGTGATAATTTCATGAAAGATGATGTCTAGGCTATTTTTCTGATCGTGGATTTCAGGTAGTCCCATAATTTTTAAATTGTCTGTCCTGGATCTATTTTCCAGGTCAGTTGCTTTTCTCAAGAGATAGTTCAGGTTGTCTTTTACTTTATCATCCTTTTGGTTTGGTTTTGTAATTCCTTGGTTTCTCATAAAGTCATTACTTTCCATCTTCTCCCTTCTAACTTTTCAAGAACTATTTTCTTCAGTGAGATTTTGGACCTCCTTTTCCATTTGACTAATTCTACTTTTGAAAGCTTTCTTCTCCTAACTATCTTTTCAGACCTCTTTTACCATTCGAGTTTGCCTATTTTTAAAAGGTGTCATTTTCTCCAGCATTTTTTGGGTCTCCTTTAACAAGCAGTTGACTTGCTTTTCATGATTTTCTTGCATCACTCTCATTTCTCTTCCCAGTTATTCCTGCAACTCTCTTACTTGATTTTCAAAATCCTTTTTGAGCTCTTCTGTGGCCTGAGACCACTGCATATTTATTTGGCAAGTTTTGGATCCTACAGTTACCCTTTTTACAACTACTTAACCATGCTCATCAGTCCAACTAGTTTCAATTCAAACTACTGTGAACTACTTTTAGAAACATCAAAGACTGGATCATAGTTTTAAGGAAGTTCCTAAGATCAGTCACTACTTTCCTTTAAAATTTAGGACAATAATTCTCTTCAAAAAGGATATGATTATGCATTTAAGAATCAATTTTTTGTCTGTGGTACTAATTCCATTTTTCAAAAAAAATTGTTTTTGCTTCCCTACTAATTTCTTTCTTATCTCCATGTTTTTAAAGTTTTACTAACAGTTCTTGCTCAGTGTGCAAAATTAGAGTTTCTGGAATCACTGATTTTATTTGTTGTTGATGAATAAATTTACAGTCTAATAGCTGTTCTCATTATGTGTGCTTTTTCATATATGCAATGGCTGGCAGATCTAACAAATATTATACTGGGTAACAGTTTTTTATAAAGTTTTTTTTTAATTTTGTTCTATTGTATTTGATCATGTATTTGAATCTAATCATTCCATGCAAGAATTTAGTTTACTTGTACAAATTCAATTAATTATGTTAATTTTATCTTTCACAGCTGTGCATTGGTTTTGCATTTCCATTGAAAGAGTTTATCAGATTTTAGTTAGATTTATTTTTACAAGGGACTTAATCTTATCTAATAAGAGAAAGGTTTTGATTTCTTTTGATTTTTCAGCTTCATTTATTACTAGTAATTTTGGAATCATTTGCTTTACTATATAGTGAAAATGGACAGGATTTTTTGTAGCATATCTGTATATACATATACAAGTGTGCATTTCTGTGTGTATATGTATGCATATGTACATATGTACACATGAATACATGTATGTAGGTCTTCCTTCTAGGATAGAAAATGAAATGGCATGCCTTCTTTCTACAAAACTGAGACCTTGCACTATACTCTATATACTTCAGTGGGAGAACTACCATATTTTCCATAGTTTCCCCTTTTTCTGTCCATTGACTGCTACCAAGAGTGTAATTCTTATCCTAACAGAAAAAGGAACTGCTTCGAAGACTTGGCAAAGACAGTTGAAGATGTGAAGTGTAGCCTTCACCTTAAAAAAACCTTATATTTTGTTGTTATTTTGTCTTTGGGCAAACCAGATCATTCATGTCAAGTGCTTTTACCAAGCCTGACAAGCATATCAGTGCTTATGTTCATTCTCCAGGGGAAACCATGAGAGCAAAGAAAATGAAATATTTTCATACAGTTGCATAGAAATAAAGTTATTAACTTTTCTGAAAAATAGAAGGGTAAACTCCTAATGTTTCTGTCAAGTATAAGAAAATATATTTTCTTCCCTCCCCTATTCAATCACCTTCCATGTGAATTGCACATAAATTTTTTTTTAGCTCCCAGGAAACTTTGGAGGTGATATAATTCATCTCAAAAAGATATAATGGGGAAATCAGGCTGAATGTATTGCTTTATGAGGAGCATACTCAGCAATTCGGAGAATAGCATTTGATCCATGCTGAATGGAGGGTGAGTGATATAATCAAAAGAGTTTTGTAATCTCAGAAGGCAAGTTCCAATCCTTTTCTTTATTAACTACTACCATTATGACCATGAATAACTCATTTAACCTTTTAAGACCTAGTTTTTCTCTTTTTTTAAATAAATTTATTTAACTTTTTACATTCATTTTCACAAAATTTTGGGTTCCGAATTTTCTCCCCATTTGTACCCTCCCCCACCCCAATACATCAAGCATTCTAATTTCCCCTATCACCAATCTGGCCTCTCTTCTATCATCCCTCCCTTCCCTTGTCCCCATCTTCTCTTTTGTCCTGTAGGGCCAGATAACTTTCTATTCCCCATTACCTGTATTTCTTATTTCCTAGTGGCAAGAACGATACTCAACAGTTGTTTCTAAAACTTTGAGTTCCAACTTCTCCCCATCCCTCCCTCCCCACCCATTCCCTTTGGGAAGGCAGGCAATTCAACATAGGCCATATCTGTGTAGTTTTGCAAGTGACTTAGATAATAGTCGTGTTGTGTAAAACTAACTATATTTCCCTCCATCCTATCCTGCCCCCCATTGCTTCTATTCTCTTTTGGTCCTGTCCCTCCCCAAGAGTGTTGATTTCAAATACCTCCCCCCTCCAATTGCCCTTCCTTCCATCATCCCCCCATCCTGCTTATCCCCTTCTCCCCCAGTTTCCTGTATTGTAAGATAGGTTTTTATACATAAATGAGTGTACATTTTATTCCTTCCTTTAGTCGAATGTGATGAGAGTAAACTTCATGTTTTTCTCTCAGCTCCCCTCTTTTTCCCTCCACTAAAAAGTCTCCTGCCTACCTCTTCTATGAGAGATAATTTGCCCCATTCCATTTCTCCCTCTCTCCTCCCAATACATTTCTCTCTCACCGTTTAAGTTCATTTTTTTCAGATATGATCCTATCTTACTCATTTTACTTTGTGCTGTCTGTCTCTGTGTGTGTGCATGTGTGTATGTGTGTGTGTGTGTGTGTGTGTGTGTGTGCGTAATCCCACCAACTACCCAGATACTGAAAAGTTTCAAGAGTTACAAATAAATTGTCTTTCCATGTAGGAATGTAAACAGTACACCTGTGGTAAGTCCATTATGACTTCTCTTTACTGTTTACCTTTTCATGCTTCTTTTCATTCTTGTGTTTGAAAGTCAAATTTTCTTTTCAGCTTTGGTCTTTTCATCAAGAATGCTTGAAAGTCCTCTCTTTCTTTGAAAGACCACATTTTCCCCTGAAATATCCTACTCAGTTTTGCTGGGTAAGTGATTCTTGGTTTGAATCCTAGTTCCTTTGACTTCTGGAATATCCTGTTCCACACCCTTTGATCCCTTAATGTAGAAGCTGCATCCTGATTGTATTTCCACAGTACTGGAATTGTTTCTTTCTAGCTGCTTGCAATATTTTCTCCTTGAGCTGGGAATTCTGGAATTTGGTCACAATGTTCCTAGGAGTTTCTCTTTTTGAATCTCTTTCAGGTGGTGATCAATGGATTCCTTCAATATTTATTTTGCCCTCTGGTTCTAGAATATCAGGGCAGTTTTCCTCGATAATTTCATGAAAGATGATGTCTAGGCTCCTTTTTTGATCATGGCTTTCAGGCAGTCCCATAATTTTTAAATTGTCTCTCCTGGATCTATTTTCCAGGTCAGTTGTTTTTCCAATGAGATATTTCACATTATCTTCTATTTGTTCATTCTTTTAGTTTTGTTTTGTGATTTCTTGGTTTCTTATAAATTCATTAGCCTCCATCTGTTCCGTTCTAATTTTGAAAGAACTATTTTCTTCAGTGAGCTTTTGAATCTCCTTTTCCATTTGGCTAATTCTGCTTTTGAAAGCCTTCTTCTCCTCATTGGCTTTTTGAACCCCTTTTGCCAATTGAGTTAGCCTATTTTTCAAGGTGTTATTTTCTTCAGTTTTTTTTGGGGGTCTCTTTTAGCAAGGTATTGACCTGCTTTTCATGCTTCTCTTGCATCTCTCTCATTTCTCTTCCCAGTTTTTCCTCCACTGTCTAACTTGATTTTCAACATCCTTTTTGAGCTCTAACATGGCCTAAGTGCATTGAATATTTATTTTGGATGTTTGGGATACAGAAACCTTGACTTCTCTGTCTTTTCCTCATGGTAAGTATTGTTCTTCCTCATCAGAATGGAAGGAAGGAGATATCTGTTCACCAAGAAAGTAAGCTTCTATGGTCTTATTTTTTTCCCCCTTTTTTGGGCATTTTCCCAGCCAATTACTTGACTTCTGAGATTCCTCTTCACCCCCGCCTTGCCTCCAATTCCACCCAGCTATGCTGCTTCCCAGCCTAGGGGTTTCAGCAGGGGCAGGGCTGCTATTTAGTGTGAGATTAAGTTCAGCTGCTTGGGTTGGGACAGGGTCACCACACAGGGCTCAGTTCCCTCAGGGGGTTTATTTGGAGACCTATGATAGATCCGAGCTCCTGCCTGCTTTGGGAGCCCCTTTCTGCTGCTGTCTCCACTGCTTTCTCCCAAAGGGGCCTGAGTTATGGAGACACCCCGCTCCCCTCTCACCAAAAAATCTCTCTCACTGACCTTTGCACCTGTGGGTGGAGGGACTTGTGCTGCCGGTGGAGATTCTGCCCCTGAAGCCTGCTCGGATCTGTTCCTCTTAGTGCCACAAGGCCAAGGCAGGGCTGGGCTCTGCTCCAGGACCGGTGCGAGATGGACCTTTGGTGTCAGTTTTTCAGGTCTCTCTGGAATAGAAATCTCCTCCGCTCCATTTTTCTGTGGCTACTGCTGCTCCAGAATTTGTTGGGAGTTCTTCTTTGCAGATATTTTATGGGTGTGGGTTAGGAGCTAGCATATATGAATCTTTCTACCAGCATATGTGAATCTTTCTACCCTCAGTTTTTTCTCGTCTACAAAATGAGGTAGTTGTATTAAATAGTCCCTTGGATTTTTTTTCTAGCTCTGATCTATGATAATTATGAATAGGTTGATGAAATTAAGGTGCATGTGAGAATATCGATATCAACTAATTTTGTAGGTATGTTCATTTTATATGAGCTGATATTGACTCATGAAATCAGTAATAGAAATAATTTGGACATATTTCTATCAGACTACAGTACGAAGTCAAGGAGAACTTGCTTACTTCTTAAAAGAACAATCCATAGCAGAAACTTCACTAGAGGTTACATCATTTGCTCGAAATGCTTTTGAAGTTGAGAAAAAACTACCGAAGGAAAGAGATGAAGCCAAAAGTAAAGCATTATACAAAAAAATCAGTAATTTGTCATTTACGAAAAATGTGTTCAGTGTGACATTTCTTTTTTTTCACCAATAGTAAATATTTTATGAACTCTGTGCCTTTCATTTAAACTGAAAGGACAAAACCTATAACCTCCACTATTTGTACACTGAATTAGTAATTTTATTCGCTTTTTATGGGGTTGACAATTTTGTTTTTCTATCTTGACAGAAAAGTGTAGGTGTTTTTCATTTCTATCCTACTTTATATTTAGAAAGCCCTTTACATTCATTTTCTCTTTTAATCACCAAAACAGCTCTGTGAAGTAGAAGTTAATTTGTTTTCTTTTATTCAAACTACTCCTTGAAAAAACGGAAAATGCTATTTTTTCACAATTTGTAAATATATAAATTATGCATGCAAAGTGAAATTGAGAATTAAAGTATTTAGATGGATATTCTCATAATTATCCACTAAATCAAACTGATCTCACCTTGTTGACTCCCATCTCCATAACTTCATCATGTTTTTCTTTTGCTTAGTTACACCTCCCCATGTATGCTACCCACCCACCTTCACCTCCAAGATGCTTTTGAATTCCAAACTTAATATTCTTTTGCCACGAGTCTTTTTTGACTTTTCAGCCCTATTGATTTCTTAATCTTCTGAGCTCCACTTTTTCATTTTCAACATATAGGTTAGTATTTAACTGTATATTGATTGTTTTATGATGTTCACATCTGTTCTCAAACTGTCATTTCCTGTGTCTAAGTCTTGTTTACCCAACTATATTGTAATTCCTTGAGGGCAGGAATTATTTATATTCCATTATTTTCGATAGAACTTCCTTTTCACAGCATGCAGGTAGTAGAAGTAATTGTTGTTATTGTACTAGGAGTAATAGTAGTAGAAGTGGTGATAGTGGTAGTAGCAGTAGAAATACTAGTATCTGTAGTAGTAGTAGTAGTAGTAGTAGTAGTAGTAGTAGTAGTAGTAGTAGTAGTATTAGTAGTAGTAGTAGTAGCAGCAGCAGCAGCAGTAGTAATAGTAGTAGTAGAAAAAGAAGAAGATAAAGGAGAAGAATAGTAAGAGAAAGAAAAGGAAGAAAAGAAGAAGAAAACTAAATGTCAATTTGTTGACTTTGCCATGAGTTGAAGTTTTGGCTAAATTAAAATTTCTCCAAGGTGATATTTGGACTAAAGCACTTTGAGAATTTCTAGTCTGATTTTTTATAAATTTTCAATTTCCCAGAGTCCCTGAAGGTCAAATAGAAATTCAGCATTAAATTATTTTACTGTTATTATTAGAAATCAATAGAATGAAAGCAAAGTTAAGTTTAGAAGAGTTTCAGTCAAATTCTCCTAAAGTCTTTCCTGTATTACTATGAAATATATTTTTTCAGCATCAGTTGCTGTCTCACATTTATAGGCAGTTAAAGGTGTGGCATTCATCATTATACTAGCCAAGAAGTACAGAAATGGATATTTCTGATATTCTCCAAAACACATTTTCAACCTAGTACCCATTACCGATGGAAAAGTCATTGAAATCTATGCCAAAGTGGCCCAGAATAGAGTTTTCGATGATGAGCTTTTTCTCCTCTTAGAGGTACCTTGAGGGAAAAGTGGATAGAATATTGGGTCTGGGGCTAGAAAGACCTGATTTCACATGTGACCTCAGATCCTTATATATCAGATCCTATGCAAGTCACTTAATCTTTCTTAGTGTCCTCAACTATAAAATGGGCATTATAATAGCTCCTATTTCCCAGGGTTGTTGTGAGAATCAAATGATTATAATTGTAAAAGTGTTTGCATGGTGCCTGGCACATAGTAGGCACTTAATAAATTCTTGTTTCTCTGCTCTGGAAACATAAAGGCAATTGTCCATTATATGTAAATGATCATTGCCTCCCACATTTTGATAAGTACGTCCTAATGTTACAAAAGGATTCTCTTACCTGGTTAGCTTCAGTATACTTGTCTTATCTAAGAAATAAACGTGAGATCCAATCTCATTCTTAGGCAAACTTCTTTTCTTTCATATTTTTATGCTTGAGAAATTTTTCTAAGTTTCAGAAATCGTTATTGGAATGATGCTACCTCTCCTATCACTCTTTCTCTTTCTTTTCCTCACCTTCCTTTTCACCCATATTGATTAAAATATTAACCTTCAAATCTTTTGGCATCAGACTGCAGTCAAGAAACTAGGTGTGACCTGAACCTTAGAATATATAGCAAGGAAGCAATAAATTAGAGTCCATCTTTGGCGATATGAACTAGCACAGTTAATTGGAATTCAGGGCAAACTCACATCATTGCTTTTGCAATTTCCCTGATAATTTCCACTAAAAGATACTTAATTCAAATGCCTCTTCCCTGTTCAACACTTCATTCACTAGCGAATGAAGGGTAGCTACGTGGTGCAGTGCAGAGAGCACCAGTGCAGGAGTCAGGAGGATCTGAGTTCAAATCTCACCTCAGGCCCTTGAGACTCATTGGCTGTGTGACCTTGGGCAAGTCACAACCCCAATTGCCTCATCCTGGGTCATCTCCAGTCATACTGATGAATATCTGGTCACTAGATTCAGATGGCTTTGGAGGAGAAGTGAGGTTGGTGACCTACACAGGTCTCCCTCACTCAAAGAAACAGAGTTAAGTGCAAGTCATGTCATTATTTCTCTGATGGCATGGTCTTCTTTGGCAATGAAGGACGGACAACCATTAGTGAATGCCAATTATGTAAATTACCCTGTGATAGGTGCGGACCAGGTTACCAAAGTTATGTGGAAGACATGCCCTCTCTCCTTGAAGAGTGTGCATTCTCACTAGGAAGCAAACACAAAATATAGGAAGTTCCTTTATAGTACATGGTAGCATATTAACAAGTGCTAACTGAATTTTATACACGTAAGTATTTATAAAAAGTAGAGATCACTATAGCTGGAAATTAGAATGGATGGTATTTAATCCAGTCCTGCTCTACTCAACACAAAATACTACTCAGTGCAAATTTACTCACTTAGTACCTCTACTGGAACAATTGACAAATAGGTAATTTTAATTTATGTTTTACACACACACATACACACACACACACATTCACACACACACGTATAAAACCTACACCTGAATGTGACTTTTCCCAGATTTTGAGCCATGCCTCATGACCTTGCCATCCATATGATTTTGACAAATGGTTTTCTGTCTTCAGCCTTCAGATTCCTCATTTATAAAATGATGAACTAGCTCATCACCAGGGCCCCTTTTTGCTCTAACAGTCTGACGATTCTAAGCGAGTTTACTGCAGTTGCTGCTCCTTACTTTCTAATCTAGTCAGCTGTTGTAAATCTACGATGAAAAAGAGTTTATTGAATTCCTGCTATACCATTATACAATACATCACCTATAGATACTGAAATAATAAAAGACGAAAGTGAGTGATGGTACAAAATTTCAAAACCAGCTAGAATGGCATACTGTCTGTGTGCTGCCGGCCAACATACACAAGAATATGGTGAAGGCAAGGATCATTGTTGCAAGTTACCAAGAAAAGCTTTGAAGAAAGGTTAGAACTTTGAGTTGCTTTTGAGATATGGAAAGGGACAGATGTGCAGTAGAGTGCAGGAAAATAGAAGACGCACAGGAGTGTTGTCAAGAAACTAAAAGTAAAAGTTGGAAAAAATAGAATGAGGTTAGGTTTTAGAGGAAAGAAGGCAGAGAATTTTAGCCTCAGTCTGGTAGCTCATATATAGCAGTCCCATTGTAGGTTCCTGAGTAAGGCACTAATATGATCTAAACAGTGTTTTCTAATGATTTACTTAGCATCTTGTAGTAAGGATTGGTGTAGGGGTAAAACTAGAATAGAAAGACCCTGTAATCCTTTTGTTTTTAATTAAACCATAGGAGAGTGACTTAATGTCATTGGGCTTATTTCCTAATCTGGAAAATGAGAAAATTGGATTGAAATATTGAAATATCCACCCCTCTCAATTTTTAACCCCCTGTTTGAGGTACTAGTCCAAGACTAAAGTGGAAATCCTGAGATATAAGAGGAAAGAGAAACAATGTGAAAGGATAATAAATGACAAATCAGATAATAGCAACAGAATCCTATGTTTCAGTGAAGTCATGGACTTAGAAGAAAGGTTTTTGGCAGAGAGAACTTCTGTCTGTTGGGGATGAACTTTAAGTAATAGGGAGGTCATCCAGATTTCCAACGCTATCATGAATGGCAGTGTGAGCCTGGGCCAGCCTTGTAATCTCTGGGTACTCTAAGTCATTCGCTAAGACTCCTAGACTTGCAGATTCTCAATTACAGGTTGAGTGCAGGAATTTCTTGCATTGAGAGATGGAATTTTTCACTGAGAATTCCATATACCAATTAAATCACAGTACATACGAAATAAATACGTGAGCAATACTAGGTAAATAGACGAATGAAATGGGAATAAGAGATGAAGAAATGTCAGCTGTCACAATCATTCATTGGAGACGCGTGGAAGCAAAGATGAGAAATAGGAGTGAATCTAGAAAGTGCAGGAGAATTCAGAAGAATGAGGAGTGTTCTTTCTTCCTTTGTAAAATAGAGAAGATTACCTGGCTCATAATCTAAAACGATAGATGATCACTCAAAAAGAATGACAGAATATGAATTTACACAGGTTGCATCTCAAATACAAAGAGATTTGGAGAGAAGTTTTATGGCCTTACCTAAGAACACATATATAGATATCTCAACATAGGAATGCTTAGAATATGGGCCAGTTGTGCCAACACTAAGGGGAAATGGAAATGAAGGGACCGTTTCCACTGGATCTAGAGAAAGGAGAAAGGCCAGTGTTCCACCATGGTGTGGTATGTTGGCAAACTTGACCCACTTTCTATTCACACTATGCATTTCTACCATTTTTACATTTATTAATATTATTAGTATAAGTAATACTTTTATTGAAATCAAATGAGAACTTTCATTGATGTAAATTTAAAGAAAGAAATAGTTTGTTGTGAAATCCCAGGAAAGTTTGTTGTTTAAAGTTAAATGAATCATTTTCAAATCTCCTCATATTTGTTTAGGTTTTACAAAGTATGCTTTAACTAATATTTACAGTTGGATCTGGAACTGATGAAAAGTATCCTTTTTTGAAATGTCAGATTGAGTTGTAACATTTTTCTCTGTAAAAATATTTTTACAGCTTTATATTGAAAGGGAAAAGTTGAAGAAATTCACTGAATTAAATCAGTCTCTGGAAAATCATCTAGAATGAGAACTGAAGAGAAATGAAGAAATACAGAAAGAACTCAGTGGGTAAGACTCCTTTTTGTAGGCTTTTTCATCCAAACATTAAGTAAGTAAGAACTTAATTATTTTGTTACATCCTAAGTACAAATTCATTGTATATATTAACTATTGCATCAATAATTGCAGTATGTATAATTTGAAGTGAACAAAGAGTTTTTCACTTTCATTTTATTCACTAAATTACTGCCGAAAAACAATCCTTCTGCCCTGCGATTTTGAAGCTATAGTAAAATTCTGTATAGCACTTGTACCGTAAAGTGTATTTTCCAGAATTATACTATACAGCATTGGCAGTCTCTTGTTAAGTATACTACTTCTGCACATAAATGTTTCTGTAAGGTAAGTTTCTATGTTCTCCATCCTAATTTATTCCCTTCATTATTTACTTAATTTTGTTCATTTGCCACTCATTCAAAAAGTATTATTCAACATTTGTTGCATATAAACTACTGTACTTGTTCCTGGAAGGACAGAGGTGGATGATTCATGTGCAGTTCCTGCTTTGAAGGTGATTCTAGCAAAAGAGGTAATGTAGGGACTCAAACAACATGTTCAAGAAAGAATGTGGTAAGTCCTTAAGATCTGTCCGAAGAAAATTCAGAGACTGAAGAAGGGATAGGCCTCTTCTGACTTTGTAGGGTCAGTAATATTCCATTAAGGATATGACTTTTGAGTTATACCCTACAAAATATCTTGCCCTGGAATTGAAGGCCCTTCAGAACGTGGCAGCAGCCTGCCTTTCCACACTTAAATTATATTATTCCCTTTTCTTCAACTTAAGGTGCTGTGGAACTGTACTATTCTCTGTCCTTCAAAACATGCTCTGTGCTTTTCCATCTCTGCCCTGTGCCTGTGATATTCACCCAAGACCTCTGCACTCATCATCCCGCAAGTCCACCTCCTCTTTGCAGCCTATTCTGATCTGTGTTGTTGATGATGAATGACCTTTATCATCAGATTTGACATCAAAAATGTGTCTTACACTCCCCCAAAGTTCTTACACTTTGTTTTATATCTCAGTTATCTACACATATACCTTACATTTCACTTGAATGAGAGCATGAACATGGGTCTGTCTAAATTTTTGTATTCTATCATAACCTTTAAGCATAAACATTTAATGATTTCTAATTGAGTTCCAATAGATGACTTTTAATTGAATATGGAAAGAAGCCATCACTGTTGAGGTATCAGATCCTCTGACCACAGGCTAGAAGCTGCCATTTCATTAGCAGAGGAGAGTTTCTAAATCATCATGCATTTTCCAGGACAGTAATTCAGTTTGTGTTATGGTTAAATTAAGTTTTGGTGGGCTTCTGTTGAACTCCTTATTGGAGTACTAGTTCCAAATGCATTCCCTGTTCGAACCAGCCAATTCACAGAGTAACTTTTGAGATCCAATTGACTTTTCAAGTTAGGGATTACCTATATTTACATCACTAAAGGAATAGTTTAAATGAAATTTTGTATTCTAATAATATTAAATGACATCATTAGTGTTTTGTGGACTGAGACCACTAAATACTTCACCAACTACTTTACAAAGATCTATAATTAAAATGACCAAGGCACAAAATATCACTGCAAAATATCTGCTTTTCAAAAATAAGTATATTACTGGAAGGTATTCCTCTTTCTGCAGACATGACAGCATAACCAGTGATCATTTAGAGAATATTCCACAACGAAGCTGTGTTAGTCGAGCTGAGGATGAATATACATCTTTTGAAATAGAGATGAAATGATTAGGGAGGCTGCTGTTTTCTCTAGTTTAGTTAATCCAATACTGTCCATTGAGTTGGGTAACAGTCAAGAACTCTTTTTAGACTTATTTTCCCTTCTATGACTGAAAATAATTTAAGGTAGTGGGTCATAAATAAGACTTTTTTGTATAATATTTAAACTACAAAGAGTTCCACTAAATTATTTTGTTCATTCTCACAGATATAAAAACCAGTATATAACAAGAAACAAATTAAGAGAATATGAAGCAATCTTTTCTTCACTTTCCTCACCTTCAAAGTCATCATCTTCTTCATCATCATCTTGATCTTCTTAAGAGAGTTTTACTTTTTTCTGTGGAATCTTGCTATCAACTGCTGAAGCAGATCGTTTGCCAGATATATGTAAGACTTTCATATCATCTTCCTCTTCATCATCTGATTCTGCATCTTCCTCCAATGAAGAAATCTGTTCGTGATGCTGCAGCAAAAAATGCACAAAAATCAAACCAAGATGGAAAAGATTCAAAGCTGTCCACAACAAAATCAAAAGGTCAAGAATCCTTCAAACAGCAGGACAAGACTCCAAAGACTCCCAAAGGACCTACTTCTCCAGAGGATATTAAAGCAAAAATGAAGACAAACATTGAAAAGAGTGGTTCCCTCCCGAAAGTGGAAGGCAAATTCATCAGCTATGTAAAGAATTGCTTCAGGATGTCTGATCAGGAGACAAGATCTCTGGCTGTGGAGGAAATCTCTTTAAGAAAATATATTTGAACAGTTTGTTAAAATTTTCATCTTTTTTCTGTGACAGTTGATATCTGCCTGTCCTTTTTTTAATGCAGAGTGAGAACTTTCCCTACCAAGTCTGATAACTATCATCGGTGAACTTCTCAGATATAGTTATACCTAATTTTACTCAATTTATGTAACTGTGACAGATGGCATTCATAAAATTATTCTTTACATAGAATACGATTTCCCCAACAACCAGTACTTAAAGAGAGGCTTCATCTCCTCCGATTTATTTTCCCATAGTAATGGCATCTTAACCCTTAAAATACAGCCTTCCTGTGATTCTTCTGGATTTTTTTCAGATCTTCTTAAACAGCTTACATAAACACAAAAAACCATACCCATAGGAACACACTCTCTTTTTTTTTCCCCAATATCATAGAGAAATTTTTTGCAAAGCAACCTCATGTAATATGAAGAATTATCTCCTAATTTACTTTTTTTTAGTTCATATTTGTATAAAGATTTTCTTCAACTCGGGTTATAACTTTAAGAGATATTGGATATCTATGACATCTTTCTCCCTCTTTGAAAATATGTCCATTTCTAAGGACCTCCCAGTACTAACAAGCTCAATGTTATACAGTAAACATTTAATCCAGCAAATGTTTAGATTTTTTGAAGACACTGCTAAAATGGCCCCAAAAATGTATATATTGAATGAATTAATCAATCCATAAAGATGAAAGGATTAAACTTTTGGGGTCAGCATCTGCATCATTTAGATATGATAAGGAAAACATGAATGTTACTTAATAAAACCTGTCTTCCCTATGAAGACTTGAATGAAAATATTCATTTTGAAAAGCAGTAGTTTTGCAATTTTTGAGTAAAATATTTCACGCGAGAAGTTTCCTTCTTGACCATCAGTTGACCACTTTTTCTACTTGTACATAGACAGGAATTACATTTACCCATTTGCTTTGAGAATCACCTCACCTTCACTACTTTTATGCTAGTTTCACTGAATCTATTAGTAAGATCTATACATGTGTTCTTCCTTCTTCAACTCCTTGATCAACAATGTTTTCCGCTTCGTAAGAGATTTTGAGTTTTGTATATTATCTGGAGTTCACTATTCCTCATGTACTTCATTGCTCTGCCTTGCATTTTAATATTTCAGACACAGAAGGAGTATGAAGAAAGACTAACTTGGAAAATTAATGATGGTATGTCTAAATTGCTCACAGATAAAATGTTATGATTTGATGTTATACCTGATTTTTAAATATGCTGGAACTCTCTCATAAAGTTGTTGCTTCAGTGTCAACTGACTCTTCTTCATCACTTTGAAGTACCTTGGATTCTTCTATGCAGGTGATTTAACAGGTTCTTTCCAATAAGCTAGCAGATTCTTTCCAATAGGCTAGAATAAGCACAAGCCACCTTGTGTCTGTTTCCAGAAGACAAGGCTGGCCAATTACAGAGTGACTTAGATCCTGAAGACTGGTCAATAGGTAATGCAGTTTTTGGCCACAGCATCCCATGAAATAGAAGGATGATCGTTCCTCGGTTCTAGGTAGTGCCTTCTGATCTTCAGATATGAAGTTATTCAGCTACTTTAGGAAAATGCAATCAAGATTGCTGTTCAAGGTTTGTTTGGCCTAGAGAGCCAAACTCATATCCATTTCTGAAATTCTGTTATTCTATTTAATTCTGTGACTCCACTGTGATTTTACAGAGGAGGGTCATGAGAGGGAGGAAAAGGCACTAAGAATCCCACAACTCAAAAACCATCTACAAATGTCAGTTGAACTGTTAGAATCTTAAGTTATAGTCGTTCTCCAGTGACCAATAGTACTGAAAGAATAAAGCAATATTCATATTGAAACCTTGCCAACAATTTAACCAAAAAATAGAAATTGTAGCTAAATGGAAGTGCGGGTCACAGTTTTCTGAAATAGTCAAATGAAACAGTTGGCCTGGTTGGTTGGATTGTGAGCCCAAAAGCGAAAATCAAGCACTTTGTGTTCCTAATTAAGTAGGAAATAGAGCTCATTGTGAGCGTAAGTATACAGACCACCATGAACATATTTATAATTGTACTTTTTATACTAATTTCCACAAAGCATGACAAAGCAGTACTATATTAACAATTTGATGAATTATTCCAAAATCAACATATATGTTAAGTGTAATCATAGTGACTGACATTATTAAAGCACTTTTAACTTTGCAAAGCATTATGCAGACATTATCTGACGAGTTTTAAAACAAATCTGTTCGGTAGATGGTTTCGAGGTAAACTTGAGTTCATGTTCTCCCTATCCTATGATATAGCTGCCCATAACACCATGGGCAAGTCATTTGACTTCAAAGTGTTCAGGAAACTCTAAGTTGGACCACTGACCATTTTCATGGTTCTCACATGCAGAATTTTTTAACATGATGAATCATTTATCCCAAGCACAATTTAAAAATTACACACATACATAAGTATGGTGTGTGTAAACAGCCATATATATATACATATATATGTCTGTATATATATATACATATATATGTATGTATATGTGTGTGTGTTTGTGTGTGTTTGTGTATGATGTGAACGGGTTTTTTCTTCTTACTTTTTCTGCCAGCTACTGATGAACTTTCTTCTATATCTTGAAGGACTTCTCCAATATGATCGGTGGATAAATCCTCAAGAATGCCGAAGCCGAATCAAGATCCTGAAAAATGCTCACTTTAAAGGAAGAAATAATGTTCTTTTGTGTAATGAACTATGTTTAATAATGTATAATGATTTTCCATTAAGTATATCAATGTGAAAAAATCTTAATGTATTTAAAAATGTGTTGTGTCAAGTTTTAATATGTACAATGTGTATATATTTATATGCATGTGTATGTGCAATTGTTTATTAAAAACTTTTATTTCTTTATATTTGTAATACAGTCCCCCAACTTGTTAATTGTTACTAGTACTCTAGAAACAACTAAATTGGCTAAAATACTTTAGTTATCTTTCTTTAAAGGTTGTAATGTGTTTTCTACTTAAGAAAATGACAAAGAAGTTAGACAGTTTTGCTAATTATTGATATACAACTGCTAAACCAATTGAGAATTTTAACTGAAGATGAGGATGGCCTTACTTACAGATTTTTTTCTTCAATTTTGTCGTTGCTGGAGAAGACTCGGCTGACATCTCTGAGTGCCTGCTGCTGATTCCTAACATCTCAGTGGATCAACAGAGGCTACCTCAGAGTTGTTTTGATTGGCATCTCTTAATCAATAGCGATTTAGAACATTTTTCCATATGACTATTAATAGCTTTAATTTCTTTCTCTGAAAACTGCCTGTTCATACCCTTTGAACATTTGCCACTTGAGGAATGACTTATGCTCGTGTAAATTCGACTCCTTTTTATATATATTTTAGAAATGAGGCCTTGATCACAGACACTAATTACAAATATTCTTTCCGAGTTTTCTGCTTCCCTCCTAATCTTGGCTGAAATCTTTCTGCTCTCTTTCTTCCTATCCCCCCAAGAACAAAACACCACCAAAACAGAATAAGTGGGGAGGGTGGTGGAGTCAAGGGTTAGGGTTAGGGTTAGAGCGCATTTAGGGTTAGCGTTAGGGTTAGAATCGAGGGTTAGGGTTAGGGTTAGAATCGAGCGCATTTAGGGTTAGGGTTAGAATCGAGTCGAGTTAGGGTTAGGGTTAGAATCGAGCGCATTTAGGGTTAGCGTTAGGGTTAGGGTTAGGGTTAGAATCGAGCGCATTTAGGGTTAGGGTTAGGGTTAGGGTTAGGGTTAGGGTTAGGGTTAGAATCGAGTGCATTTAGGGTTAGGGTTAGGGTTAGGGTTAGGGTTAGAGCGCATTTAGGGTTAGGGTTAGGGTTAGGGTTAGGGTTAGGGTTTTAGGGTTAGGGTTAGGGTTAGGGTAGGGTTAGGGTTAGGGTTAGGGTTAGAATCCAGGGTTAGGGTTAGGGTTAGATAGAATCGAGTGCATTTAGAATCGAATCGAGGGTTAGGGTTAGGGTTAGAATCGAGAATCGAGCGCATTTAGGGTTAGGGTGAGGGTTAGGGTTAGGGTTAGGGTTAGGGTTAGGGTTAGGGTTTAGGGTTAGGGTTAGGGTTAGGGTTAGGGTTAGGGTTAGGGTTAGGGTTAGAGCGCATTTAGGGTTAGGGTTAGGGTTAGGGTTAGAATCGAGGGTTAGGGTTTAGGGTTAGGGTTAGGGTTAGGGTTAGGGTTAGGGTTAGGGTTTAGGGTTAGGGTTAGGGTTAGGGTTAGGGTTAGGGTTAGGGTTAGGGTTAGGGTTAGAGCGCATTTAGGGTTAGGGTTAGGGTTAGGGTTAGGGTTAGGGTTAGGGTTAGGGTTAGGGTTAGGGTTAGGGTTAGGGTTAGAGGTTAGGGTTAGGGTTAGGGTTAGGGTTAGGGTTAGGGTTAGGGTTAGGGTTAGGGGTTAGGGTTAGGGTTAGGGTTAGGGTTAGGGTTAGGGTTAGAATCGAGCGCATTTAGGGTTAGGGTTAGGGTTAGAATCGAGCGCATTTAGGGTTAGGGTTAGGGTTAGGGTTAGGGTTAGAATCGAGTTTAGGGTTAGGGTTAGGGTTAGGGTTAGGGTTAGGGTTAGGGTTAGGGTTAGGGTTAGGGTTAGGGTTAGGGTTAGAATCGAGGTTAGGGTTAGAATCGAGCGCATTTAGGGTTAGAATCGAGTGATAGAATCGAGGGTTAGAATCGAGGGTTAGAATTTAGGGTTAGGGTTAGGGTTAGGGTTAGGGTTAGGGTTAGGGTTAGGGTTAGGGTTAGGGTTAGGGTTAGGGTTAGGGTTAGGGTTAGGGTTAGGGTTAGGGTTAGGGTTAGAGCGCATTTAGGGTTAGGGTTAGGGTTTAGGGTTAGGGTTAGGGTTAGGGTTAGGGTTAGGGTTAGGGTTAGGGTTAGGGTTAGGGTTAGAATCGAGGCATTTAGAATCGAGGGTTAGAATCGAGGGTTAGGGTTAGAATCGAGTTAGGGTTAGAATCGAGGGTTAGGGTTAGAATCGAGCGCATTTAGGGTTAGGGTTAGGGTTAGAATCGCATTTTAGGGTTAGGGTTAGGGTTAGGGTTAGGGTTAGAATCGAATCGAGGGTTAGGGTTAGGGTTAGGGTTAGAATCGAGTGCATTTAGGGTTAGGGTTAGGGTTAGAATCGAGGGTTAGGGTTAGAATCGAGCGCATTTAGGGTTAGAATCGATAGAATCGAGGGTTAGGGTTAGGGTTAGGGTTAGAATCGAGGGTTAGGGTTAGGGTTAGGGTTAGGGTTAGAATCGAGGGTTAGAATCGAGGGTTAGAATCGAGCGCATTTAGGGTTAGAATCGAGCGCATTTAGGGTTAGAATCGAGCGCATTTAGGGTTAGAATCGAGCGCATTTAGGGTTAGGGTTAGGGTTAGAATCGAGCGCATTTAGGGTTAGGGTTAGGGTTAGGGTTAGGGTTAGGGTTAGGGTTAGGGTTAGGGTTAGGGTTAGAATCGAGGGTTAGGGTTAGGGTTAGGGTTAGGGTTAGGGTTAGGGTTAGAATCGAGTGCATTTTAGAATCGAGTGCATTTAGGGTTAGGGTTAGGGTTAGGGTTAGGGTTAGGGTTAGGGTTAGGGTTAGGGTTAGGGTTAGGGTTAGGGTTAGGGTTAGGGTTAGGGTTAGGGTTAGGGTTAGGGTTAGGGTTAGGGTTAGGGTTAGGGTTAGGGTTAGGGTTAGGGTTAGGGTTAGAATCGCATTTAGGGTTAGGGTTAGGGTTAGGGTTAGGGTTAGGGTTAGGGTTAGGGTTAGGGTTAGAATCGAGCGCATTGGTAGAATCGAGCGCATTTTAGGGTTAGAATCGAGCGCATTTAGGGTTAGAATCGAGCGCATTTAGGGTTAGAATCGAGTCGAGGGTTAGAATCGAGTGCATTTAGGGTTAGAATCGAGCGCATTTAGGGTTAGGGTTAGGGTTAGGGTTAGAATCGAGCGCATTTAGAATCGAGCGCATTTAGGGTTAGGGTTAGGGTTAGAATCGAGGGTTAGGGTTAGGGTTAGGGTTAGGGTTAGGGTTAGGGTTAGGGTTAGGGTTAGGGTTAGGGTTAGAATCGAGTTTTTAGGGTTAGGGTTAGGGTTAGGGTTAGGGTTAGGGTTAGGGTTAGGGTTAGGGTTAGGGTTAGGGTTAGAATCGAGCGCATTTAGGGTTAGGGTTAGAATCGAGGGTTAGGGTTAGGGTTAGAATCGAGGGTTAGGGTTAGGGTTAGGGTTAGGGTTAGGGTTAGGGTTAGGGTTAGAATCGAGCGCATTTTAGGGTTAGGGTTAGGGTTAGGGTTAGGGTTAGGGTTAGGGTTAGGGTTAGGGTTAGGGTTAGGGTTAGGGTTAGGGTTAGGGTTAGGGTTAGGGTTAGGGTTAGGGTTAGGGTTAGAGCGCATTTAGGGTTAGGGTTAGGGTTAGGGTTAGGGTTAGAGTTAGGGTTAGGGTTAGGGTTAGGGTTAGGGTTAGGGTTAGGGTTAGGGTTAGGGTTAGGGTTAGGGTTAGGGTTAGGGTTAGGGTTAGGGTTAGAATCGAGGCATTTAGGGTTAGGGTTAGGGTTAGGGTTAGGGTTAGGGTTAGGGTTAGGGTTAGGGTTAGGGTTAGGGTTAGGGTTAGGGTTAGGGTTAGGGTTAGGGTTAGGGTTAGGGCTTTTAGGGTTAGGGTTAGGGTTAGGGTTAGGGTTAGGGTTAGAGTGCGCATTTAGGGTTAGGGTTAGGGTTAGGGTTAGAATCGAGTGCGCATTTAGGGTTAGGGTTAGGGTTAGGGTTAGGATAGAATCGAGCGCATTTAGGGTTAGAATCGAGCGCATTTAGGGTTAGGGTTAGGGTTAGAATCGAGGGTTTAGGGTTAGAATCGAGCGCATTTAGGGTTAGGGTTAGAATCGAGATAGAATCGAGGCATTTAGGGTTAGGGTTAGAATCGCATTTAGAATCGAGGGTTAGGGTTAGGGTTAGGGTTAGGGTTAGGGTTAGAATCGAGCGCATTTAGGGTTAGGGTTAGGGTTAGGGTTAGGGTTAGGGTTAGAATCGAGGCATTTAGGGTTAGAATCGAGGGTTAGGGTTAGGGTTAGGGTTAGGGTTAGGGTTAGGGTTAGGGTTAGGGTTAGGGTTAGGGTTAGGGTTAGAATCGAGGCATTTAGGGTTAGGGTTAGGGTTAGGGTTAGGGTTAGGGTTAGGGTTAGGGTTAGAATCGAGGCGGGTTAGAATCGAGGGTTAGGGTTAGGGTTAGGGTTAGGGTTAGGGGTTAGGGTTAGGGTTAGGGTTAGGGTTAGGGTTAGGGTTAGGGTTAGGGTTAGGGTTAGGGTTAGGGTTAGAATCGAGCGCATTTAGGGTTAGGGTTAGGGTTAGAATCGAGTGCGCATTTAGGGTTAGGGTTAGGGTTAGAATCGAGCGCATTTTAGGGTTAGGGTTAGGGTTAGAATCGCATTTAGGGTTAGGGTTAGGGTTAGGGTTAGAATCGAGCGCATTTAGGGTTAGGGTTAGGGTTAGGGTTAGAATCGAGCGCATTTAGGGTTAGGGTTAGGGTTAGGGTTAGAATCGAGGGTTAGGGTTAGGGTTAGGGTTAGGGTTAGGGTTAGGGTTAGGGTTAGAATCGAGTCGAGCGCATTTAGGGTTAGGGTTAGAATCGAGGGTTAGGGTTAGGGTTAGGGTTAGAATCGAGTCGAGGGTTAGGGTTAGGGTTAGGGTTAGGGTTAGGGTTAGGGTTAGAATCGAGCGCATTTAGGGTTAGGGTTAGAATCGAGCGCATTTAGAATCGATAGAATCGAGCGCATTTAGGGTTAGGGTTAGGGTTAGAATCGAGTCGAGTGATAGAATCGAGCGCATTTAGGGTTAGGGTTAGGGTTAGGGTTAGGGTTAGGGTTAGAATCGAGCGCATTTAGGGTTAGGGTTAGGGTTAGGGTTAGGGTTAGGGTTAGGGTTAGGGTTAGGGTTAGGGTTAGGGTTAGGGTTAGAATCGAGCGCATTTAGGGTTAGGGTTAGAATCGAGTGCTGATTTAGGGTTAGAATCGAGCGCATTTTAGGGTTAGGGTTAGGGTTAGGGTTAGGGTTAGGGTTAGGGTTAGGGTTAGGGTTAGGGTTAGGGTTAGGGTTAGGGTTAGGGTTAGGGTTAGGGTTAGGGTTAGGGTTAGAATCGAGCGCATTTAGAATCGAGCGCATTTAGGGTTAGAATCGAGGGCATTTAGGGTTAGGGTTAGAATCGAGGGTTAGAATCGAGGGTTAGGGTTAGAATCGAGGCTGATAGAATCGAGGCGGAAGAATCGAGCGCATTTTTAGGGTTAGGGTTAGGGTTAGGGTTAGGGTTAGGGTTAGGGTTAGGGTTAGAATCGAGTTTTTTAGAATCGAGTCGCATTTAGGGTTAGGGTTAGAATCGAGCGCATTTAGGGTTAGGGTTAGAATCGAATCGAGCGCATTTAGGGTTAGGGTTAGGGTTAGGGTTAGAATCGAGGGTTAGAATCGAGCGCATTTTAGGGTTAGGGTTAGAATCGAGCGCATTTAGGGTTAGGGTTAGGGTTAGAATCGAGGGTTAGGGTTAGGGTTAGGGTTAGGGTTAGGGTTAGGGTTAGGGTTAGGGTTAGGGTTAGGGTTAGGGTTAGAATCGCATTTAGGGTTAGGGTTAGAATCGAGTTAGGGTTAGGGTTAGGGTTAGGGTTAGGGTTAGGGTTAGAATCGAGGGTTAGGGTTAGGGTTAGAATCGAGGGTTAGGGTTAGGGTTAGGGTTAGGGTTAGGGTTAGGGTTAGGGTTAGAATCGAGCGCATTTAGGGTTAGGGTTAGAATCGAGCGCATTTAGGGTTAGAATCGAGGGTTAGATAGAATCGATAGAATCGATAGAATCGATTTAGGGTTAGGGTTAGGGTTAGAATCGATAGAATCGATAGAATCGATAGAATCGATAGAATCGAGGGTTAGAATCGATAGAATCGAGGGTTAGAATCGCATTTAGAATCGATAGAATCGATTTTTAGGGTTAGGGTTAGGGTTAGGGTTAGAATCGAGCGCATTTAGGGTTAGGGTTAGGGTTAGGGTTAGAATCGATAGAATCGATAGAATCGATAGAATCGATAGAATCGATAGAATCGAGGGTTAGAATCGAGCGCATTTAGGGTTAGAATCGAGGTTAGGGTTAGGGTTAAGGGTTAGGGTTAGGGTTAGGGTTAGGGTTAGGGTTAGGGTTAGGGTTAGGGTTAGGGTTAGGGTTAGGGTTAGAATCGAGCGCATTTAGGGTTAGAATCGAGCGCATTTAGGGTTAGAATCGAGCGCATTTTTAGGGTTAGGGTTAGAATCGAGCGCATTTTAGGGTTAGGGTTAGAATCGAGGGTTAGGGTTAGGGTTAGGGTTAGAATCGAGGGTTAGGGTTAGGGTTAGGGTTAGGGTTAGGGTTAGGGTTAGAATCGAGCGCATTT